>JACXGJ010009489.1:0-24168 GCA_016801105.1 Esox niger | reverse complement strand
ATGACAGGCAGGTAGAACCCCACCACCGTTACAGGCAGGTAGAACCACACCACCGTTACAGGCAGGTAGAACCCCATCACTATGACAGGCAGGTAGAACCCCACCACCGTTACAGGCAGGTAGAACCCCACCACTATGATAGGCAGGTAGAACCCCACCACCGTGACAGGCAGGTAGAACCCCACCACTATGATAGGCAGGTAGAACCCCACCACCGTGACAGGCAGGTAGAACCACACCACTATGATAGGCAGGTAGAACCCCACCACCGTGACAGGCAGGTAGAACTCCACCACTATGATAGGCAGGTAGAACCCCACCACCGTGACAGGCAGGTAGAACCCCACCACTAAATAGGTTTAACCTGTTAGGCTTGGGACTATGTAGGGAACAGGAGTGTGTTGACTCAGAGTGTGTTGATTTTAAATCTTGTGTTTTGCCAGCTGTTGCATTGTGTGTTTGTGTGCATGTGTGTGAGTGTTTGTGTGTTTGCACAGGAGGCTGTAAGAGTGAATGGAATGAAATGACCATTCCCACCAGCCATCTGGGTTTTGTCTCTATGAGGATGTGCAGCTGTCTGTTTCAGTCTGCCCTGGTTCTCTGTCCATGTGGTCACTGTCTTCCTGCAAACCCCACTGATTCTACAGGACAAGGCTCCATTTGGATAGAAATAATCCTGATTCTAGATAAAAGCCGCAGAATATTATCTGAGAATATATTGACTCTTCAGCCCGACCTTCAGTGACCTCTCAGACTCCCACTTGGGGAGAACCATTCAGGCTGTTGTGAACCCCACAAAGACACCTGTCAGAGGGTCACTCCACCCCCTTTTCACACCCACGGTGTTGTCCAGGACAACCAAGGCAGTCTGCACGCATGGCCTCAGCACTTAGCTGAGAATGTCTCTCTGCCATCCGTCACTGCAAAACGACAATGGATTCATAATATTCTTCTGTCTGTTTCTCCTCTGTTCTCCGCTGATCAACACATCCTGTCCATTCCCTGTAGAGTGGAGGTAAGAATGAATCTCCTCTCCTCTTACTGTGCTGCTCAGTATCAGCGCTGTTCTCCCTTTGTGTTTCCTACTAAGATATAGGATATCCTGGTGCCTGATTCTGAGTGTATACTGAATCAAACTATGTCAGATGTAATGCTATAGCAATAATTACACTCTGTCTTCCTTTGTAATGGACTCATGCTGCCCATCCTAACAAAGGCATCAACATGTCCCTGTAAGAGGGGCTCATCCTCATAGCACTTGTAGGTTTTTATACTGTAATCTGTCAAAGATTAATAGTGAGTTAATGTGACCATTGGAAAAATAGCTGCTGCATAAAAAGGCTACTGCCGTGAATACTGAACTGAGGACTGTTATAGAGGAATGCTTTCTCCGGGAATGAAATCAGTATGTTACTTCCTGTTCAACTCATTCAGACAATAAACACTGGGGCTTTGTAAGTAAATGTGTTGCCATGCAAACACGACTCCATGAATCGTCCAAGTCAGATGGTGTGAGTTAGATGTGAATCACGATGACCCACGACTGGATCAGTCAACATCTGAACTAGATTCCTCAAGGACATAGACACGCAATTCACTGGCCTGCTTCTCCCTCACTGAAGGGCCATTTTACAAGTTGTTTTTAGTTTGTTCCTAACTTTGAAACAAAATCTGGTTCATTTTAAATAGCCAATACATGTTAGCTAACCACTACTAGCCATTTCATAGACTGGATTCCATGTCGCTGTGGGTTCGATTCCCAGCGAGGGACAGGTTTTACAGAGAGGACACGTTTGCACTCCCTGCAGTGATTCTGGTTGAGTGCACCTGCTGAATGACAGTGTTCACAGAAAGCCCCTTTCTATAGTAGCATCAAGATAAATATGGATTGGATGTACATGGTTTGTCCTTCATTCTGTTAACACAGTGGATTCGGCTCCAGACCAGGGGAAAGAAGCATGTTTAATGGAGGTTAAACCAACCTTCGTCATTCCCTCCTTTAGAAACTAGCTTTCGAAATGTACACACCATTAAAAAAACAGTTGTATGATGTTGATGATAGTGACAGATTGCGATGTGGACAGCAGATGTGGCCATGTTTTCTCTGCTGTGTTTTCCAGGCTGTATAAAGGCAGCTCTGGTTACTGCAACACGTACCGCGGTGACGTCTGTCAAATGCAACGGACCAACGCATTGGTCTTCTTTAACTCCTCCCTCAACAACCCAGAGGACATGCAGGAGTTCCTGGCTCAAAGAGCCTGGGCGGAGCTGGATGGACTGAGCGCGCTCTGTAGACCTGCAGCTCATTCCCTGCTATGTCACCACTCCTTTCAGGACTGCAACCCTTCTGGCCTGGGCCCCGCCCCTAAACCTGTCTGCAGGTAACCAATTATCTGAGAACACGCCCCTAAACCTGTCTGCAGGTAACCAATTATCTGAGAACACGCCCCTAAACCTGTCTGCAGGTAACCAATACACCTAACTAAGGATACACCCCTAAGCCTGTCTGCAGCTAACTAATTCACTTGGTTGAGAACACGCCCCTAAACCTGTCTACAGGTAGGTAACTAACATCCCCCATAAAGTTGATGTGTGGTCATTAGGCTTGGATTTGTTGTCCCTATGTAGTATTTATTATGCAAACAACCACAGTTCACGGACATACCGGGGTTCACGGACAGACCGGGGTTCACGGACAGACCGGGGTTCAGATCGGGGTTCATGGACAGATGGGGGTTTATGTACATTAACCAGAACCTGGTTAGTGGAGGTATGGGTCGTGGTCCTCAGGCTACAGCCAACAATGACAGCATGTAGCAGTGTTTCTTCCAGAGTTAGGTCAGTGTTGGATCACATTTGACTCTAGTGTTTCTCCAAAGAGCCCCGTCTGACGATGAGGAAACGGCAGCATACTGTCAATGCGAGTGAATGTGTAATGTTCTAGAGCGTTTGCACAAGATGTGTGTGTGTGTGTCACAGTGTGTGTTTGTGTGTGTGTGTGTGTGTGTCCCAGGGAGCACTGCCTGGCGGTAAAGGAGTTGTACTGTAATAAGGAGTGGTTGCAGATGGAGGAACGCTCCCACAAGGGCCAGTATTCCTCTGGCTTGTCTATCGCTCTACCCCACTGCCTCTCTCTACCCTCCCAGCAGGAACACCGCGGGGCCTGCACCCCGGTCCCCTTCCTCGGTGAGTCACAGTTTACTCCAGGAAGACTCCCCATTTAGCTTAGCACACTAGTTTTTACCAAGTTGCACCATGTTCCTAATTTTGACAAAAGCCTGATCGGCTATTGGGGAGGCATACTCAAGTGAATTTGGCTGAGCTTGAACCATGTAGTATGATACGGCTGATATGGGACAGCTCTTATACAGCTGATATGGGACAGCTCTTATACGGCTGATATGGGACAGCTCTTATACGGCTGATATGGGACAGCTCTTATACGGCTGATAGGGGACAGCTCTTATACGGCTGATAGGGGACAGCTCTTATACGGCTGATATGGGACAGCTCTTATATGGCTGATATGGGACAGCTCTTATACGGCTGATCATGACAATGTAATGCTTTTTGTTTTTCAGAAATAAATAAAGATCAAATCACAAGTAAGTTTTTTGTTGTTGTAAGAAATGTATTTACCAACACGTTCTACACATTTATGTTAGGTTTCACATTACTAGCTTTCAATACAAACTATTGTTCTGAACAGCAATGTGTTACAACGACAAAGGAAGGTTTTACCAAGGACCAACCAACAGTACCAGCTCAGGTATCCCCTGTCAGACGTGGAGCCAAAAGGTAAAACTCTAAAGATTAAATACTCTTATCATGTGATATCATGCGATTCCCCTGGTAGAACTTTCTACACATTAAAGATCTTTTCTTTCTTTCTTAAATGTTTCAATGTGTTTGATTTCTTTATAGAATTGAAGATCTTTTGGACTTGATGTATTTATTAAAGATGCTTGTTGTTTCTAAATGAGCTAACACAGACAAATATATTTTCCAAGTTTTACAGGAAAAATTACCTTGAACTTTTCAACAAGCCATAGTGTGGATTTTATTTTTCTTGTTGAAAAGGGCCGAGGACATTTCTTGTTAGAATTGTTGTGTACTTCGGTGCCAGAAGCTGAGCATGAAGTTGACTGGACTTCCATCAGTCCCTTAAGGAAATGCCTTTTAAGTACTGTTCATCAGATACAGACAGTTTTTTGGGTCTTCTACAGAATGTTGCTTTTAATAAGCAAATAGACACGTAATATCCTTTATACCACTTGTACAGGTGGCCTAGGTATTTGGCACAGTACTGAATGGTGAGCCAGAAAATAAATGATTAAAATTATACAATGTAATTCATTGTGAATGTGTGGCAATGTTATCTAGTGGAAACAGATGTGTCTGTTGAGGTCAAACATAGGGGAGGAGTCCTGAAAGAGGGAGGAGTCCTGTTTGAAAACAGACAGGCGTCTGGTCCAGGTTAGAGGGGGTGGGGTGTATGGCGTGTGAGGACTAATTGCTTCCAGAGCAGGATGTGACACAGTGGAGCCCTCCCTCTCTGATGATCCAGCAGAGACAGTCTCACACACACTATATGCACACTACAGGATGACTTTTATCTAAGTATCCATGACCCAATAGACGGTCACCCTGAGACCTTTTACAGATGTTTTGCCACATGGGCTAAATGTTACCGGACTCTCCAGCGACAACGTCATGATAACACTGAAGTAATGTTAGTCTACTGGAAGTAGAAGAGTGGGCGTGCCTCAAAATATGATCTATTTTATATGAACTGGTGCACGAAATGCCACCCTAATCTGTTTTTAGTGCTGTTTAACAAAATGATGCCCCTATTTCTCTCTGTCCATGTCTCTTTGTCTTTCCCTCTCACGTGCCTTTTTCCTGTTCCTAGGTTCCCCATCTGCACCATCTCAGTGTGGATGTGATTCCAGAACTGAGGAATGCAGAGAACTTCTGCCGGAACCCCGGGGGGGAGAATGAGAAGCCCTGGTGTTACACAACTAACCCCAATATCCGCTGGGAATACTGCAGTGTTCCCAAATGTGAAGGTATTAATACGACAATGTTACTGTAGACAAGATAACTAGAGCCCAAAAGTTAATAACATATAATTAAAGCCCTGACCTTTATAACATAACTAGAGTTTTATAACAATTTATAACGCATGAATAGAGCCCTGAGTTCAATTACATATTTTATTTCATATCACTGGAACCCTGGGTTTTATAACATATGGCCAGAGCTGTAATGTACAGTGTATGACTAGTGCCCTGAGGTTTATACTGTATTACCAGCCCCGGTCATATTTCAGGAAAGTAGGCCCCTATAGAAAACTGAAACAGAAGCTTCCTTTTAATAATCGTGCTGCCATAAAATATTTGTTTTTCTTCACAGCCGTAGTGACAACAGAGTTGTTGTTCCCTCGTCAGACACCTCCGCTACCCCCTACCTCCGTCTCTCCATCCTACTCAATGAGCATCATCATCTGTCTACTAGCAGCTTTCGCTGCCACAGCCTTTCTCACCATCATCTTCCTCATGTGCAGACGGAAGAGGAAGATGTGGAAGAATCGCAAGAGGTTTGTCAAAATTCTTGATGGTCAGATATACTGTAATGATCTAATAGAGGATGTTGGTCATAGTTGATACGGCGACGTTCCAATTAACATTGTTGGTCAGGGTTGATACGGCGACGTTCTAATTTACATTGTTGGTCAGGGTTGATACGGCGACGTTCTAATTAACATTGTTGGTCAGGGTTGATACAGCGACATTCTAATTTGCATTGTTGGTCAGGGTTGATACGGCGACGTTCTAATTTACATTGTTGGTCAGGGTTGATACAGCGACGTTCTAATTTACATTGTTGGTCAGGGTTGATACGGTAATATTCTACATTGTTGGTCTGGGTTGGTACGGTAACATTCTACATTGTTGGTCAGGGTTGGTACGGTAATATTCTACATAGTTCATCAGGGTTGATATGGTAACATTCTACATAGTTCGTCAGGGTTGGTACAGTAACATTCTACCTAGTTCGTCAGGGTTGGTACGGTAACATTCTACCTAGTTCGTCAGGGTTGGTACGGTAACATTCTACATAGTTCGTCAGGGTTGATACGGTAACATTCTACATAGTTCGTCAGGGTTGATACGGTAACATTCTACATAGTTCGTCAGGGTTGGTACGGTAACATTCTACATAGTTGGTCAGGGTTGATACGGTAACATTCTACATAGTTCGTCAGGGTTGATACGGTAACATTCTACCTAGTTCGTCAGGGTTGATACGGTAACATTCTACATAGTTCGTCAGGGTTGATACGGTAACATTCTACCTAGTTCGTCAGGGTTGATACAGTAACATTCTACATTGTTGGTCAGGGTTGATACGGTAACATTCTACATAGTTGGTCAGGGTTGGTACGGTAACATTCTACCTAGTTCGTCAGGGTTGGTATGGTAACATTCTACATAGTTCGTCAGGGTTGATAGGGTAACATTCTACATAGTTCGTCAGGGTTGATATCGTTCTAATAAACATTGTTGGTCAGGTAACATTCCTATTCCAAGTAGTGTGCTACACGGGGGAAGGCTGTATCATTGTGACACCATCTCTTCCAGAGCTATGGAGACCCCGACCCTGACCACCTTACCATCTGAGCTCCTTCTGGACCGCCTCCACCCCAACCCCATGTACCAACGCCTCCCCCTCCTCCTCAACTCCAAGCTGCTGGCCCTAGAGTATCCCAGGAACAATATCGAATATGTCCGGGACATCGGAGAGGGGGCCTTCGGACGTGTCTTTCAGGCCAGGTGAGAGAGATTCAGTTACAGTGCCTTACATGAACCCAGAATTTCTCTTGTTGTTACACTATTTGGTTTTTCAAGCTATGTTTCGGTCTTCGGTATGTTTTTGTTCCTTTCAGTTAGCCCCAGAATAACTGTCTTCATTGTTCATTGTGTGATTTTGTGTAAAAAACATAGATTATTTCAGTTGACACCCTGTTGACTCTGTTGACATTTGTTTCTGATGAATCTGCAGGGTTTCCCAGGTGAAGGAGAAAGCGATTCTTATTAGATTATTAGTCTCATGAGAGGACATTAGATTGCATTACATGTTAAAAGGGTACATGGGGACTCTGGCTTCTATCCCCAAAGGTTGCTGTGTCTTACGACTGGTGTTTGGTTTCATTTGAGAATCAAGTTATTCTGTCCGATTCCACGTCAGAGACTGAGGCTGTTCTAATATGGACAACGTTGCGGTTCTGTCCTTTGATACAAGATAATGTGTCACATCTATGCCTACACCCTCTTATCAGTGTTAGTTAAACAACTATCACTGATTTTCTACTATGTCAATATATAATATACAATAGATAGGATGTGCATCGGATAAGTTATTTCCACTTCCCCTTCAGAATGCTGAGGCTGGACAACACTAGTCACTCCTGCAGACTACTTTGGAGAGTAATCTGTGGTCCTGGTTCATCCTGATGTGTGCATAGTTTAGTCACAGTCCATTTCACCCAACTTCTGCTTAGTTCTCCTTCCTTACCAAATAAATCGTGAGGGATCCAGTACTGTCCAATATCCAATGGTAATTTGACAGAAAAGTAGAACGGGGCCTCCAGTTGGTTCTAAAGAGTTTAAGGCCACTATTAGAAGTTTCAGTGTGTCAGTCCTGTTGTTCCATATGTTTCTAGAACACCTGTAGATTGTGTTCTTGTGGATTTAGCTGCTTATCTTGTGTTAAACCCCAGGACACCACACAGAATTCCTCCTGTACACCAAGATTCCTGGGAAGAACACGTAACCAGCATCTAGTCTGGTGTAGCAAGAGACAGATATATATCAACCTCCTCATCCCTAAACAAACCCCTCAAACACCCTTCACAACTCCTGGCCCCCGTTCAGCTCCGCCCCTGCCCTATCCAAGCCCAGAATAAAGAATCTTTGACCTGGGACCAAGATCAACTCAAACTGGTCATCAGTGGGGGCGGATTTGACTTTTTGATTACTCCTCAGTCAGCGGAGAGTATAACAGTAAATCGGTGTGTAGCCAATCAGAAAGTGAATCTGGTAAAACAGCTGAATTCACACCTATAGAAAGAGAGTCTGTTTAACGGCAAGAGACCAATCAGACACATGTTATGTCCTCAGAGCTCCTGGTCTCCAACCCACTGAGCCTGTCACCATGGTAGCAGTGAAGATGTTGAAAGAAGAAGCATCTACAGATATGCAGAATGACTTCCAGAGAGAAGCTGCTCTCATGGCCGAGTTTGACCATCCCAATATTGTCAGGTTGCTAGGTGAGTTCATTCATCTACCAACATAGTTTGGCCATACTTACTATGTTACTTTGACCACCATCATGTCGATTCATGAGTGAGCTGTGTACTCTCTCAAAGGTTGACAGCCTGTTCCTATTGGAGAACACTATGATTGTTAATTGATCATTTGTGGTTCCAAACTATATTCACTTCCATGTAGAATCCTCAATGGAAAGGGTTCTATATGGAACTGTTCTAATTGAAAGTAATACAATCTCTTCAAGTGACATTTTACAAAGGTGTGATACCATACAGTCTCATTGGTTCCTGATCCTACTGTTACCACAATAAATCTAGAGTGCATGTGACATCATGGTTAATCCCGTCATATGGTTTTACCATAGAAAGCACAGAGGCCATTTTATCTGGAATATATTTACCACCCCCTTTCCAAAAAAGGTGGGACACTGCATAAAATGTCAAAAACAGAATGCAATAATGTGCTAATCATTTAAACCCTGCATTCAATAAAAAAGGGACAAAGACAACATATCAAATGTTGAACCAGAGAAATGGTATCGTTTCTTGAAAAATATACGCCCACTTTGAATTTGATGCTAGCAACACGTTTAAAAAAAAAAAACAGGCATCAAAAGGCTGGAAAAGTTGTGTAATGCTAAAAACTACACCTGGTGGAACATCTCCAAACTAATTAGGACAACTGGCAACAGGTCAGTAACATGACCACGTATTAAAAGATCTTTCCAGAGAGCAATTAGTTTCCTCAGTTCCCAAAAGCTCGTAGAGTTGCTAGAAGAGGTGATGCAACAGTGAGTAACATGCCCCTGTACCAACTTTTATGAAACATGTTGCTAGGATCAAATGCAAAATGGGGCGGCACGGTGGTGCAGTGGTTAGCACTGTCGCCTCACAGCAAGGTCGCGGGTTCAAACCCTCGGTTGCCCCAGCCTTTCTGTGTGGAGATTGCACGCTTTCCCCGTGTCTGCGTGGGTTCTCTCCAGGTGCTCCAGGCTTCCTCCCTCCATCCAAAGGACGTGCGGACTAGGCTAATCGGTGACCCTACATTGTCCTTAGGTGTGTGTGTGTGACTGGTTGTTTGTCTTTGTGTGGCCCTGCGATGGACTGGCAGCCAGTCCTGGGTGTACCCCACCTTTTGCCCGATGTCAGCTGGGATTGGCTCCAGCAACCCTGTACGCAGGATAAGCGGTTGACGATAGATGGAAATTCAAAATTGGGATTTATTATTCCCAAAACATTTAATATGTTGTCTTTGTACTATATAGGGATACATGATTTGCACATCATTGCATTCTGTTTTTATTTTACGCAGCATCCCAACCTTTTGGGAAATAGGGTTGTCGTTTGTAAGCTATTCGTTTCTGTCTTTACTACTGACATTAGCATTGGTGTCTTCTCTCCCAGGTGTGTGTGCAGTGGGGAAGCCAATGTGTCTTATGTTTGAGTACATGGCTCACGGAGATCTGAATGAGTATCTGCGCAGACATAGCCCCACCCAGCATCACAGCCTCAGCCGCGCCAGCCTATCAGGACGCAGCTTCTCCTCCGAGCTGGATGCTGGACCCCTATACTGCGAAGACCAACTGTTCATATCCAAGCAGGTGCAAATATACATTTTGTGATATTGTGGGCATTTCCCATAAGAAACTTGTCAAACGTATAATAACTGGAAGGTTAAGCCTGAAGTATTTCTGTTACTGCTAGCGCTAACTACGCAACACGTATGTGACTGCTAGCGGTAACTATGCAACACGTATGTGACTGCTAGCGCTAACTACGCCACACGTATGTGACTGCTAGCGCTAACTACACCACACGTATGTGACTGCTAGCGCTAACTACGCAACACGTATGTGACTGCTAGCGCTAACTACGCAAGACTTTTGTGACTGCTAACGCTAACTACGCAAGACTTTTGTGACTGCTAACGCTAACTACGCAAGACTTATGTGACTGCTAACGCTAACTACGCAAGACTTATGTGACTGCTAACGCTAACTACGCAAGACTTATATGACTGCTAACGCTAACTACGCAAGACTTTTGTGACTGCTAATGCTAACTACGCAAGACTTATGTGACTGTTAACGCTAACTACGCAAGACTTTTGTGACTGCTAATGCTAACTACGCAAGACTTATGTGACTGTTAACGCTGACTACGCAAGTCTTTTGTGACTGCTAACGCTGACTACGCAACACTTGTGACTGCTAACGCTAACTACGCAACACTTGTGACTGCTAACGCTAACTACGCAACACTTGTGACTGCTAGCGCTAACTACACCACACTTATGTGACTGCTAACGCTAACTACGCAACACTTGTGACTGCTAGCGCTAACTACGCAACACTTGTGACTGCTAGCGCTAACTACGCAACACTTATGTGACTGCTAACGCTAACTACGCAACATTTATGTGACTGCTAACGCTAACTACGCAACATTTATGTGACTGCTAACGCTAACGATGCAACATTTGTGACTGCTAACGCTAACGATGCAACATTTGTGACTGCTAACGCTAACGATGCAACATTTGTGACTGCTAACGCTAACGATGCAACACTTGACTGCTTACGCTAACGATGCAACACTTGTGACTGCTAACGATGCAACACTTATGTGACTGCTAACGCTAACAATGCAACACTTATGTGACAGCTAACGCTAACGATGCAACACTTATGTGACTGCTAACGCTAACGATGCAACACTTTTGGTTTGTCAGGTGGCGGCAGGTATGGCCTACCTGTCAGAACGCAAATTTGTCCACCGTGACCTTGCGACCCGGAACTGCCTGGTAGGAGAGGAGATGGTGGTGAAGATCGCGGACTTTGGTTTGTCCAGAAACATTTACTCAGCTGACTACTACAAGGCCAACGAGAATGACGCCATCCCCATCCGCTGGATGCCTCCGGAGTCCATCTTTTACAACCGCTACACCACTGAGTCAGACGTGTGGGCATATGGCGTGGTCCTCTGGGAGATCTTCTCCAATGGCATGCAGCCGTACTATGGCATGGCCCACGAGGAGGTCATCTACTACGTGAGGGATGGCCACATCCTGTCCTGCCCCGATAACTGCCCCCTAGAGCTGTACAACCTGATGAGACTTTGTTGGAGTAGTCACCCCACAGACCGGCCCAGCTTCAGTAGTATCCATCGCATCCTAGAACGCATCCATGAGAAGACACTGAGACCTCCCCTACACGAACTAAAGCTAACTCTTCCTCTGTCAGAGATAACACCGGCTTTGCCTGCCCTGCCTAAATTGTCTCCCTTCTGTCCCCACCCTGCTCTGTGTCCAGGGCCTGGGTCAGGGCCCACTGATTGACACTGCAAACTGCCAGATGTTAAATCATGTCGAGTCATTAGTGATAGTTCCTGTACTACTCCTGTACTACCCCCAAACAAAGATGAATGGATCCATTTCGGTCTCATTGTTACATACCTTTGCAGTTCTGCCTGTTTGTATGCGTTTTAATTGCCAAAGGTGTAGGAAGATGATTGGATGCCAGTTTTCCCATTGTTACTGTTCCGGTCAAGAACTGGACAGGCGGTGTCGTGGTTCTAATGGTCAGACCGATTGTAGCGCCGGTTGACCTTAATGTTGACCTTAATGTTGACCTTGGGCAGGAGCAGAGACTCATGTTTCTCATATATAAAAGAGACCAAGATGAATGTGTATTTCAGAGATATAATTCAGTTCAAATGGGCTTTACAGAACAATTTGACATTGTCAAACAATCAATTACAATACAAATTCTTCCAGGCTGCCTGTTTCACTTCCCCATGGAAAAAATAAATAATCAGACGGACTCCTAGAAGTAGAGGGAAGGAAAGCTGTATTCTTCCCCTCCAGACTACATCTACCAACTGTTATATACTGTATTCTTCCATTCAAGTGCTTTAACTATCATCTAGAAATGCTAGAGGCACATGACAAAGATAAGAGACCGTGAACGTAGTGTTAGTTCGGTTCATTAATCCAGCACCTAGTTACTACATGATTTAACTGTTCTGCCAATGTGACACTTTAATGGGAGTGTATTCTAGTACAGGCATATGCTCGCTTTTGTGTTGTTTTAAGACTATTATTCCAGTTTTGGGCATTATTATTGAGTTACAATTTTCTGTTTTTAATGTGCTTTATCCAAATAGTATGTTTAGAAAAAATAATTATGATAGACTTGAACCCAGCTAGCTAACTGATTGGTATGTTCATCTAGGTTCATCTATGTCACTCACATTTACATACATGTGATTGGAGATGTGGGGTTTGGTTTTGACATATATTGGTTTGTGAAGTACATATTTTGTTTTTATCAAAATAAATTACATTAAAATTGCATGATCAGGGCAACAATATTAATTTTTTGATGAATTAACTCACTTTAAAATGGTTTTCAATACGTTTCAAATTGACTGTTTGAATGTGATAGCATCAGTCATTGTTTTCTCAAACCCAACACGCCATAATCATACATAATGAGTATAATTTCTTTACAACCAGTACATACAGTATAATTGTTCCGATGTGTTACAGCTGCACAGGGTCTACTTGTTTGTAAAGACAGATGGCGCTGTTTCACCATAATCACGCTTGGCACAATAAAGTTAGATTTTCATAGAGAACAGCTTGGACACATCATCGTCTTTGAGTTTTTCAGAGTTCAACTGGAATTTCAACACAATAGACCATTTGACCAAGCAAACCCACGGCAGTCAACCCCTCTGCCAAAACCATGGCATTCCACTCTTCTGTCAGTTTGATATGTGGCTCCAGAAAGGTGGAGAAAAAGCAACATAGCATATGGGATCAGTCAGATTTAGTGGTCCACAACAAAGACAGACATGAAATGGAGAGATAATGAACTGAAAAACAGCCCAAAAACCAGCCAGAGAAAAACAAACAACATCCCTCTTATACCCCACCTCTATCTCCTTTCCTCTACTCCCTCCTCCCTCAGCATTGAGCCAAGCCACCACATTACAGACAAACAGACAGATTTAGCGACAGACAGACAACAGTGAGAGGAGGTGAATTTCAGCACTCAACTCTTCCCGACCTGGATGACTTCCTGCTGGTTTCTCCATTACGAATTCAGGCTTAGTAACCCATATTTTACGCTACTCCCTGTATAGTGCCTGGTCAAATGAAGTGCACTGCAAAAGGAAAAGTGTGCCATTTGAACCACAACCTCAGGTCCCAGTAGCAGAGACGTCCACAAAGCCCTCTGTCTTTCCTTCCAGTTTAACATCCAGGGATTTCAGACATCAAAACACGACCTCACATTCTCCTGTCATAACAGTCATGAGCAGCTACAGTGCAGCAGCTACAGGCAAGGGGGTCTTTGCTACTGTGACAACAGAACATTAATAAGACCGTTTATTTAGCCTATGTATGCCCCTAGCCAGGATTGGTTGAACTGTGGAATCTATGAAAGATAGTCTTTAAAGGAGTAATTCTTTAAATCCTTTAAAAAAAAGCATTTTATTGTGAAGTAAGCATAAATTTGTTGAGAAAAGCAATATATTTCTTAAGGTGAATTTTCATTTTGTTTCTTATTTTGATTGTTATATCAAGCTAATGAACAGAAATTGGTACCAGTTTTTATGAATGTTACAAAATTGGCAACAATATTCGAATAGGTATTCATCTGAATTCCATGTGTACAGTTCCAATGTTAATGTCACATTCTGTGAAAAACATAGCGACAACACTGAACAGAAACATAAATGACCCAAGTGAAGCTCCAGTGATCCATGAGCTGATATAAATCCCAGAAACTCCACCCACACCCACATTCCCAGTCATGGGTAAAATCCATAGATAAGGGAAAAATTACTATATTTGAAATGTCTGATTTCCATATACATAAACTGTAAATTGTCACTTGTTGCATTCATATTTCTGTTCAGTTTATATACCAGTAAGGTTTTGGAATGAATGGCATGTCTTGGGTAATAAGTACTGCTGTCAAAGTATGAAAATAATTCATTATGATTATTTGCATAACCTTCTCTAGGTAAGCGCAGTTAATACATTTTTTTGAAAGTGTCACATTCGTCTAAAAAGCTTAAAATGTTCTGTTTACAAAGCAATGGATTATGCTAAAGACATTACATTTCATTGTAAACTATGGACAGCGATTAATTTTAAATACAATTTGTGCAAGAACTATGCCTTAACTGCCCCTTACAAATTGCCACAATGACCATCAGCATCTATTTGTAACCCATGAAAATCTTAATAGAAAGTTGCTGGTCTATGGTCCCAAGGTTCTACCATCTCCCACCATTGTGCACTTTATCAAGGTCCCAAGTACAATATCAGCTTTCAGGCTACTGTATAAAACTCATATCAGCCCCTCTATATGGAAAACTGAAGGCATGTCATCCAGTACTGAATCACATCTGTGTTTTTCATGGTATTGTCCATAGATTCTTATCTAAAAATAATCACGAGACATCATTTATTTTATTGACGCACTGTATGCAAGTTGTTAATTCCGCTAATGTATGTTTTAGTGGAAATCCGAAAAAAAAACGGGCGACAACATTAATTGCTTAGCTAATGTTTGAAAAAACCCTGATAAAGCAATGTTAAGAGGTGAATTCACTCACAGTGTCTTGAGACGAGATGGAAGAAAGGATCCGACAGCAGTCACGGCTGGTCTTCTCATATTCCAAGCAGTCACCGCTTGTCTTCTCATATTCCAAGCAGACACCGCTTGTCTTCTCATATTCCAATTTCCGCGAATTTCAAACTGCGCAGGAAGTATCATTATAACGTGGGCCTGTTTGCACTAACGCACTGTTACTGGGGATTCACAAACTGTCATGTAAACACGATTCACGACATGAATGCATAGACTGTGCTCCGATGTTAAACTGATAAAAAAGTTGGCTTTAATTGAAGGGCCCTGGATAACTCCAACACCAACAATTGTCAATAAATCTACCGGTTCCAACTGCTCCAGATCAATTAGTGACAGCTGCCGATTAAGTCTAACGCTAGTTATGGATGTTTCTGAGGCTAAAAAAATTAACAGCGTTAAGCATTTACAATTAACTGCCCGCGTTAACACGTTAACTTCCACTGCCCTAGTAACACGTTTTGTGGGTTATGACACGTTTATGAAGCCTCATAAATTAACCATATATATCACGGCAAGTATACATACATTTGCCACGCCCATGTTATGGCAATATAACCAGTTATGTCAGCTGTTTATGTCTAGACTTAACCTAGATCTAACACCTGACCTAAACCTATTCGTACGGTCTAAATCCTAAACCTAATCGTAAGGTCTAAGTCCTAAACCTAATTGTAAGTTCTAAATCCTAAACCTATTCGTAAGGTCTAAATCCTAAACCTAATCTTAATGTCTAAATCCTAAACCTAATCGTAAGGTCTAAATCTAAATGTAACCCCAATTCCAACCAAGCATGCTTGGAGAGGAGGCCATTCAGAATTCAGGGAGTAAACGTTAGTATTCTTTAAAGAGGCCTGGAAGTTCTTTGACCCGACTAGGTACGTGTCCTGTATAAACGTTATGTTTCAGACATCTCAGGCCGTGTGTGTCATCAGGCACAGACTGGAAAACAACCTCTAACCTTTGAAAAATGTATTTGTGTGTGTGTGTTTGTGTTACATGTTTTCTATCTTGGCAGTGTGTGTATGTTATGTGTGCAAACAGCTTGGCTCTTTTTGCGTCTGTTTATGTTGACCTGTTTTCCTACATATTTAGGGCCAAAAAGACCTGTCATTATGAAAACATGAAATAGAGGACTTTTGGCAATCTGGCCTTTCAAAAGGCTTTTCTAGGTTTGTGTTTTAGGTTTTGTGATCAGAGTTAGGGTTAGGTCATGGAGGTTGATGTTAAGGTTACATTTAGGGTTAGGATATTTTTAATATTTAAATAAATATTAAAAAGTAATAAAAACATGTTGTGTGTTTTCACATTTATTGATAGATCAGTCTTCTGTTATTTGGTCTGGCACAAACACATAAGAAAGTCTCATCTTCTTCAGTGGTGAGGATTTGTCTGTTGGTCTGTCCGCCTGTCTGTTGTCTGGAATTTGACAGCTGTCCAGTTGTCCATAGGAATCACAGATGGAATCCTACAGCTGAGATATTTCACATACAAGGCATTTGTTGATCAGTACAAGACATGGTATTTCAGAGTTTTGGGGTTTACGGACCAAATGGAAACGATGAATAATCAATAGTGTTTGATGAGGGGTTCTGCAGTGTAGGATCCTGTCGTCGTTGTGACTTCCTTCTACATTTCACATTCTGCACATAGCAGCCATTTTATGGTCTCATACCAGGTGGGGGAGAGCTGGTTTTTGCATGAGCTCGGGATCAAAGGGAAGCAGGCGTGTTTTGTACAAAGCATCTGGTGGATGTTCTGGGGTCAGCAGGTCTGACAACAGCATTGCAGTGGTGTTGATTGGTTGCTAACAACAATAATGATTTATTTTATGTTGATCGGTGGTGTTTTTCCCATCATGTTCAACAGTGGCAATAGACAAGCACACCTGATTCCACTCGTCAGTTGATCATGATTCCAGAGTGACTTTTTCCAGGACAACCAACAAAATATGTGGTGTTTGGGGTAGTCAAGGACGAAGTAGGAAAATCCTTTAAAAGTACAAAAATGTAAATGTAATAAAAATGGTAACAATTTGACATCCTTTTCACTCAGCAGGCGACGGGGAGTTGTCAAAGCTCGTGTCTGGGTACAGGAAAAGCCTGTGGCGCTGCAGGGAACTGATTCTGCTCAAGGCATCAGTCACACGCAAATCATCTCACACACACACTTTGACACGATGTTGATGCTCAGACGCTCCATCCCAAGCAGACACACTATTCCCTCTGTGGCGCACTAGATGTGGTCACACCCATGTGGCCCCATTGTGAGAAGCTGTCAAGGGTACAGGATATAGTTTGGGACTCAGGCCGAGATAAAGGGAGGAAGGAGCAGGACACATATCAGCCAGCCACCCAGTCATTTCGCCCGTCATAACGTTTGTCAGCTAGCCAATCAGTCAGCCAGTCAGTCAGCCAGCCAGCCATCATAGTTTATAAACTGTTAAATCACCATAGTATATAAACTGTTGAATCACCATGGTTTAAACACTGATAAATCACCATGTTTTAAACTGATAAATCATCACAGTTTATAAACTGTTAAATAATCAGTGTATAAACTGTTAAATCATCAGTTTATAAACTGTTAAATGATCATAGTTTATAAACTGTTAAATGATCATAGTTTATAAACTGTTAAATCATCATAGTTTATAAACTGTTTAATCATCATTGTTTAAATCCGTTTATTATCTGATAAATCATCATAGTTTAGGCCCAGTGTGTCTTCCTAGATTCCAACCCGACTAAATACTTTTTTGTAGTCACTCTGCATCAATTCTTATTGTTTCTCTTTTGGGTTTCTAGGCTGGGTACAAGTGTAAGCACTTTGTGACAACTGCTGATGTAAAACAGGCATAATAGGGTACATTTGACTGTATCATTAACCCTTTAAATCATCATAGTTTAAATACTGTTAAAACATCATAGTTTAAATACTGTTAAAACATAGTTTAAATATGGTTAAATCATCATGGGTCAAGAAATATTGTTCAGTAACAAATAATCCTAGTTTGAAGGGAGTTTGGTGTCAAGGCTTTATTCATACAGTGTTTCCGCTTGATTCAGGCCAATCTGAATCAGACTACCAGCTACATCCTGATCTTTTATCAGCACCCCTACTTCTGACCACATTTTCTGCAATTTTGTAAAAGTTACAGGAGTTTTATAACCTTGGATCTGTGGAACATTGGATATGTGGCTCCTTTGATCTGTAGATCCAACTATAAACTGGACCAATTATAAAATCAACCTCTACTCTGTGTCTCTGTCTCACCTTTCATCCAGTCCTCTGACCGTGAGAGCGATCCGACCATCATCTCCATCTGCTTCGATGCAATGACAACCCATAACACAACTGATAATGCAACAGACAAGTCAACTTTTTTCGATTGAAGGCAGACATCATCCTCCACCGAACACAAGACAGACATATTGAGCAGACATCATCCCTCAACCAAACACAAGACAGACATTGAGCAGACATCATCCCTCAACCAAACACAAGACAGACATATTGAGCAGACATCATCCCTCAACCAAACACAAGACAGACTTATTGAGCAGACATCATCCCTCAACCAAACACAAGACAGACATATTGAGCAGACATCATCCCTCAACCAAACACAAGACAGACATATTGAGCAGACATCATCCCTCAACCAAACACAAGACAGACATATTGAGCAGACATAAATCCCACTGATAAACCATTGTCTTACTTCCAGAAACAACATTTTTGTGTGCACATAGCCTGAAAAGAGAGAAATTAAAACCTTAGCACAGTGACAAGTCAGTTACAAATCACCACTGGTAAATGTGGAGTTCACGTCTGAAGTCATCTGATGGAAAAGTTTTTGTTTGAAAACAGAACCTCTATAAACATAAGAGTCCCTAATTGCCCCCCATTAAGATGTAGTGCCCTCATTTTAATTAGTACCCTATGAGCCCAAGTCAGAAGCAGAGTTCTACATTAAAAGTAGAGTGTAATTTTGGGATGCAAATATAATTTTAGGCTTGATATGTTTATTCTAGGTGCCAAAATGTCAACAATGTAATGCAAAAACAGCACCAGAATATACAGAGCCATTATTATTACACAGTTCTGAATGAAGTTCCAACAACAACAAAAAACATTTTGTTGATTAATTTTGAATATATATTTTATATACATACATACTGTACATACATACATACATACATGACATATGCAGGAAAATACACAAAGGTTCTTCGTATTTTGGTTAGTTTCATATCTAACACTTGTTTTCTGAAGCTACAGCTAATGGGGGTTTTGTGGGGTGTGTCTGAACATGAATTGTGATTACTATAGGGAAGGGTGAATCTGGATCAGTGGTGGTTATGGGAGGAGGCTGATGAATCTGGATTAATGGTGGTTTGGAAGGATGGTGATTCATCTGCATTAATGGTGGTTATAGGAGGATGGTGATTAATGTGGATTAATTGTAGTTATTGGCCAGAGAGTGACAAATCTGGATTAATTGTGGTTATGGTAGGAGGGTGATGAATCATGTTGATAGTATAATCACAAAGACAACATGGACCATGGAAGGATGAACTCTGACATCTTTCAACTTTGGCATGTCTACAGGTACTGTATCTGTAGACATGCCAGTACACAACGACGGTCATCTGAAGGCACTTTGAGAGGGAGGGACTTCCATTGGTTTCCTTCCCAAAAAGACTTGTGTACCTGATAATACTTGGTGGGTTATGTTTTCTGATTGGCAAACAACACCTGTAGATGACCGCAGCATTAAGCCTCCATGGTCCACAATAGATTATACTCGGAAGGCATACTTGGATTGCACAAACAGGCAGTTACAATGACAAACGGGGACATATACACTCAATTAATTGTGTTGTTTTAGTGTTACATATGCTGAGGCTAGCTCCAAGGGATGTATACCAAAAAGGCCCTGGGGCACAAATCTACACGGTGGCAGATCTAAATTCATGTTCTAAATTCCTGTTTTCATTTTCAACACAACATTGGTAGACAATTCTGGATCCAGACCTGGTCCGTGAATTCAGCCAAGATCATTGGTAGAACTGAAAAAACAGGAACAAAATACTTGGCTACAGACACATGAAATGAAACAGGGCTGGAACCCAGATGACTGCCTCAGATCGAGTCAGCTCAGGACCTCTGACGTTGCATGATAGGAAAGCAGCTATTGTATTTGCAGATTAGTTACTTAGGGATGATAAAGTCCACAGGGGAGTGTGGGTCCATTTGAGTCTGGTCGAACAATAGAATACAGATGGCAACATTAATCTAAGTGATGTGATCATGGTGAAGGATTAAAGTCGGTTAAATTTGTCAGTAAGACATCCTTCACACTATGTTTTGTGGAAACGCTTGCAAACGTTTCATAATAACAATTAACATTTGTGAAATCCATTACAAACAAGCTTCATTTACTGTTTCTGGAATGGCATGTTCAATAGAAAGACCGACTGGACAGACTGACGGACAGACTTCCTCTTTCAGGTTCATTTGCAACTGTTCCAAATTGCATCTGATTCTTTGGAATTATAAACTAGTGCACAAAAATGAAAATAAGATGCAATTTGGAAGGCCTAACATTCACTTGGAGAGAGAAGGAAGTATCTAGAGCAGAGTTATATACTGGCAAGTTTCACATCATTATAGATCAGTCCCAAATGATTTTTTCTCTGATGACAACAACAACATAGAAAACAAACAACCAGTCAGAGTCTGTGGACTGCCTACATCTTCCGACCATCAGAGATAAAGGGCGTTTAATTCTTGATCTTCTTCATAACGTCACCGTGGTCTTTATTAAGGACCTACAGTCTCCCAGTCGCCTCCTTGGTTCCTCCGTCCGTCTCCAGGCCACGGCTGGGCTCCGTGCTGCAGTCCTTTTTGGCTGCAGCCCTCCCTGGCTGCAGCCCCAGCCGTTCACACCACAGAGTGGTCGTTGCTCTGCCGCCCTCCACCCAGCACGGTGTGGTTGACGGAGGAGGCGGAGCGGTCCGAGCCCTCCGCCATCGTCCCGTTGATGTTCTCCTGACGCTGGCAGCACAGGATCTGCCTGAAGGTGGCGCTCATCTCCTTGTCCCTGTAGCTGTAGATAATGGGGTTCATGGCAGAGTTAAACTCAGCCAGCAGCAAGAAGAATTTTTCAAAGTCCAGGACGTTGCAGCTGGCACAGAACACATCGAGCAGGAGAAGGACCAGGCCTGGAGTCCAGCAGATTATAAAAGCACCTGGAAGAGAAGAGGGAAGGAGAGGTGGGGAGGACAGGATGAGAAGAGGGTAGAATGAGTGGTTAGAGTTTCACATCTCTTCTAGTTAACATGGTGAATAGAGAAATGTCACAGACAAAACAGGCTGGAAATCATGACAGATTAACAGGTATAAAACACACTCACATCACACACACACATGCACACAAACACACACACATTCCATTGTCCAAGTACCACAATCTTACAGTCAACAAAGTTGAACACCACTTTATTGAACACTACAGTAATTACATATTGTAACCTGTTTTTTTTAGCTTCTAAACTATGTATAATGGTTAGACAACACGTCTCTTCACTGATGATTGGTTTGAAAACAGGTCTGCTCAGTGATGATTGGTTAGAGAATAGGTCTGCTCACTGATGATTGGTTGGGCAATGCGTCCGTTTACTACTGCCTCTCAGAGACCTTGTTGCACTACTCCATTGTACTACTGGACTTGTACATATCTACCTCGGGAACTTCATTGCTGCTATCCCTGCATTTCAGTTGTTACATGTACATATCTACCTCGGGAACTTCATTGCTGCCATCCCTACATTTCAGTTGTTACATGTACATTTCTACCTCAGGAACTTCATTGATGCCATCCCTGCATTTCAGTTGTTACATGCCACTTTGCACCTTCAGCCTGCACTGCGCATTCAGAATTGCCATTTGTACTTCCATTTACCTCATTTCACAACTATTCATTTCCCACTTGTACATACATATACTCAATACTCGTACATTTTTTGCCCTCCCATATTTGCCTTCTTTGCTCATTTAGAATATCCATTTGCCCTCATTGCACATCTATACATTCCACTTGTAACATACACTATACTTAATGCTTGTACATTTCCTGTTCTCTTCTATTTGCACTTCTGGTTAGATGCTAACTGCATTTCGTTGTACTGAACTCAATGGCAATAAAGTTGAGTCTAATCTAATCAGTGATTGATTCTGTTCAGTGGGGCCACAAGTTGGGCTGTCAAGACACTCCATGAAATTTGGAATTTCTTAAATTAGTGAAGAAGTTAAAGAGAAATATTGGAGAATAATAGCAGCAAGCATGTATCTCTGACAAAAACATTTTTGAATCCATTTACACTGTAAACAACATCCCACTATGCCATACTTGATGGGAAACCTAAGCCATAGACAGAACCTTTAAATCTCCAATTGCACACATTGCAGGCCTACTGAAGAAACTTCCAGAATGTCTGATGAGTGGATGCTGTTTGTTTGCATTTGTATCTCAGTGGATTTGCATCACAGAAATATAATCTAAATTCAATTATTTTTCCCGTATCCTAACATGCGACCTCTGGAACTTTTAGAGCTCTAGCCAGGAGTAGCACACTATAGGAATGAATGTACTATTTAGGAAGCACCCAGATAGCAGCTCTCCGAAGACCGAGGCCTTGCCTTGGATCACCAACCCAACAGTATCCTCTGCTTATCTTCAACTGTAGACAGCAACAAAATGCTGACCTTCTCTTCATGCAGCATCAACATTCCCAGAGACACACAGCAAAGCGTGAAACGCAGCAACAACATTCATACACAGCTACAACTCTTTTTTGACAAATACTGTTTTGGTTAGATCCATTATTATAACTCAAAACAAAGATGTATTAAGATATGTGCTCTACAATGTTTTGTAGGAAATGTCTGTGTTAAATAAGAACAATATTCAAAATCTCAGATGTCATTTTGTAAGAGGGCAGATATTTTGTGAAAACCTTCCTCTCAGCTGCTTTGAATTCCATGTGCAGCTGTTTGGTGGTGCTTGCCAGCTGTACCTCATGTCTCAGATACAGTATATGGAGAGACACCATCAAGACTTCAACCACACAAACTGTTAGAGTGCAGAGCAACCAAAGCACACGTTGCTCACATATTCCAAAAGAGACTGAGACCAAATTGGTTCTCAAATTGGTTCAGTTTATCTGTCCCAGGTCAACAACACCAAGCCAACAGACAGGAAAAACAATGTGTTTTAAGATCAACTCAGGTCATCTCTGTGCTTTAGAAAGTACAATTTAATTTCCTCCTGGACGCATGGTGCTGTTGGCCTAACTCTGAGCTCTATGATGTACCCCCTGGGAAGGATCTTTGCTGTAAAGAAATATGTAATGTGAAGAGCAATAGTACTGTACTGCTTACAAATGTTCTGGACAGGAAGTGAAATGTGTGTCTGAGAAAATGATTCTGAAAGAATAGAAAGAGAGAAAGAGGGAAAGAGAGATTGTTTGGGTTTGTGATAGAGACAGAGTGTGTGTGATAAAAGAGAATGACTGTGTGTGTGTGTGCTTGTATGAAGTGTGACGAGAGTGTAAATGGGAACACTTCTGCCTCCAGCTAAAGGATAGTTCTGGGAAGTTGTGAGAACAGGATAAGGAATAGTCTCTACCAGCCAAACAGGAGGAACATTGACTATTAAAAATACAAAACATACACACCATACCTTAACACACCCAGAGCAAACTTCACAAACACACACACACACACACACATATACACACACACCAAAAAAACACCACAAATGCAGCTCAAATAACACCACATACACATGTCAAAGAACCAGCATGCTACCAGCACCACTGATGATTTCCCCATAGCAATCACAACACTGTTCAGTCAAACAGTATTTTTATCCACCACACTGTTAAGTCAAACTGTGTTATTATCCACAACACTGTTTAATGAAACTGTGTTATTATCCACGACACTGTTTAGTCAAACTGTGTTATTATCCACGACACTGTTTAATGAAACTGTGTTATTATCCACGACACTGTTGAATTAAACTGTGTTATTATCCACGACCCTGTTTAGTCAAACTGTGTTATTATCCACGACACTGTTTAATGAAACTGTGTTATTATCCAC
>JACXGJ010009488.1:0-24189 GCA_016801105.1 Esox niger | reverse complement strand
CACTACATTCAACCAGGACCTACAGGTCATTATAGTACACTACATTCAACCAGGACCTACAGGTCATTATAGTGCACTACATTCAACCAGGACCTACAGGTCATTATAGTACACTACATTCAACCAGGACCTACAGGTCATTATAGTACACTACATTCAACCAGGACCTACAGGTCATTATAGTGCACTACATTCAACCAGGACCTACAGGTCATTATAGTGCACTACATTCAACCAGGACCTACAGGTCATTATAGTGCACTACATTCAACCAGGAGTTCAATAGTAGAGCAACTTCCAGGGGGCCATGTGTCTTTTGCAGCCAGCTGTGACTGTGGCATCAGACAGCACATCTAACAGGCCTCTGACAGATGCCCTGCACCCTCATGGCTAGGACAGACATAGTGCCAAGCCAGAGAGCGAGCCATGACCCCCATAAAACACTTTCTGACCCGGTTGGTTTGTGAGACGATTGTGACAGTACCGTTCAATAACATCCAAATATCCGTAGGTTAGCAGCTGTCAGAAGACATTTAGAGTCCCTGGACAATATAACGACAGCGGTTCCACAAATAAAATAACAACAATGGTATTCTGCAATACTTCATCATAATTATTTTATACAACAGAATAAGATCACATACAAGCACTTAGATATTATTAATCTCTTTGCGGGTTTGGTACAATATTGTGACATTAGGAAATTATGTGTGCAAATTGGAAGATGGGATGTGAACAAAAATGCATGAAGTTAGTCAGACATGGAGTTTAGGTAGACAGGTAAGATGAGGGTGAAGAGTCAATCACATTAATTTCATAAATCCCTTTTTATATCAGCAGGTGTCACAAAGTGCAAAACACCTGGCCTTAAACCCCAAGGAGCAAACAACAGTACTATTGAATTGCATTGGCTGAAGAGTGTTTTTTCCATGTTTTATGTGAAGAAGACTGGATGCGGTTTATTGGTTGTATGGTCACTGAGACCAACACAATGTCAAGCTTATATTTAGAATCGGAGTAATAGTGTAAATAAATCAAAATATTCAGGCCAGTCTGCTGGCTAACTCATGAATTCTACTTTGTCCAACCCCCCCAAGGTGATTTACCATCTACAATTACAGGGACGGCAGATTGCCTTTTGATCTAGGTCGCTGGACCAGAAATGTTGCTGTTTCTAATCTTCGTAATCATGACAGTAAAAAAGAAGTTGTTGTGCCCTTGAGCAAAGCACTTAAGCCTAACTGCAAGTTACTCTGGATAGTGTCCACGGAAATGTTTCTAAAGACTATTCAGAAAACCAAGTTCAATCAGATACACCACATGTGTAGAAAAGGATAACCATCACGGTTCAAATCCAGGTCTGATGACGATTTGAGCACAAGGACCCATCATATAATTCTTCGTATCTAACCTGCCATTTGGGCTCATGCTGCTTTGTCTCTGAAAGGAGAGTCCAGCCTAAACACTTCAGGGACGGAGCCAGAGTCAGTCATTGTTTGAACTACTCCGTATCTCCATGTAACACAGGTTCGCAGCTTTGTGTGGGAGATCGAGTCATATTTTTAGATGTTACTGCCATTTCTCATCTTCAGGAGCGCGGAGAGAGACACCATCGAACGTTAATAACCGATGTTCCTCAAAACAGAGAGCACTATTCCCAAACGAGGCACGAAAACAAGATAAGCACCCAATTATAAACTATATTTAGGTGAGCAAATGTTAGGCGATAGGTTAAAGAGCTGTGAGCGGTGTCCAGAGGTACATGTCATTACTTGTTTTCTGCTGTCTAAATGAAGACCCATGGCAGTCCCATTCGGATGGCCTGAAAAGGTGTTGTTGTTCATGACACACAGGTTAACCTTGGATTAGATCCATCTGTCTCCTGGCAACTGCAGGCCCTGGCGGTTGACGGCTCTATGTCAACATACAGCAGCTAATCCAACCACCTACTGAACAACACTCATGGCCCGGAGAGAGAGAGCGACAGGGAGAAAGAAAGCGACAAAGAGAGAGCGAGAGGGAGAGAGAGCTGTTGACATTTTCTAGAATGTGTTTGTTTTTTAGGTGTCTCTCTGCCACTCCAACTGACCTTGTCATGAGATCCAGAGCTCCGTTTCCATAGCAGCTGGAGAGCGTGCTTATCTGGTCTCCGGCAGTTCACCTCCCATCTTCATACTCACTAAACCCTTGTGATGTCATAGAACAGACGTGAACATTTAGTGCCCTGTATGGTTGGACAGATCCGTTGGATGGTTCGGATGGAAAGAACAGATGGACAGTACAGTTGGGCAGTATGGAGACAGTTCGGATGGAAAGAACAGATGGACAGTACAGTTGGGCAGTATGGAGACAGTTCGGATGGAAAGAACAGATGGACAGTACAGTTGGGCAGTATGGAGACAGTTCGGATGGAAAGAACAGATAGACAGTATGGTTGGACAGTAAACCTTAGACACTTGAGGTGAATCTAAAATCTGAAATATAATTGTTCTTCTCTTTACATGATTGTTTGCCTGCATCTTTATTTAATGAGTCCTCAGATAACTCCTAGTAACAACATTACAATACAAGTCCCTTTAAAAAAGACAGGAACAGACAACTGAATTGAAGGGAAATGCACTTGATTTCTCATTAAATCGATAAAATACAGAATCACTAATCACTGGTCAAGTTAATACAGAAAATGTATCAATGTTCAACATAATATCACAATAGACAAGATTTTCACAGACATCAGCCGCTCATTTGGTCCAGCCTGCCAAGAGAGGAGAACTGTTACTCAAAAGGACAATAACAAATGTGATGATCCTTACGGTTACCGAATCCATTAGGAAAGCCTGACATTTTTCACTGCTTCTCCAGTTGTACAATCATCAGCTGTTGTTCTTGCGTGTTTGTACGCTGCGTTCAAAATGAATGGCGCTGTGTCGTATCGTACGAGCTAGTCTACGGAAATAACAATGGGCAAAAAACGCCAATTAATTTCCGATTTTGACGATCGTGTTATGAAATCTGTTAAGAGATTCAGGGGTGATAATAGAAGTCTGTTTCCATCGTGTTTGGTTAATGTGACCTTTGGTAGGGATATTGAAATCACCGTCACACAGAGTTAAAAACCACAGGCTACATAATCGTTGTTATTCTACTCACGTGTTCAGTAGCAACATTTCACAAAACAATCCTGTCATCGAGGAGCTCCATGAATAGGATGTCCATTTCAAAACACGATGATGTCACCAAACAGCTACCATGGTATCGCATGATGTCATGTTCTTCAGCCACTCTGCTATGAAATAATGCTGCCTGACTGAGCTGTGGTCACCATGAGACTCCCAAAACAGAAAAACATTGGAATAGACCGTCTGGAAAGACATTTTACGTTTCGGTAATTTAGAACGTAGATCCACCCACTAAAAGTAGAGAGCAAATTCAACTTTGAACAAGCCCACATGGGAATTGAACCAATAACATTGGCCTTACCTGAGCCATATGTAACCCTAGAGGGGCAAGGACAGTCACCACACAGCAAGTCAAAACTGGAAAATAAAACAATTGCTGTGCCGAGCTTCTAACCCACACCAGTTAATACTACAGCTGGAGTTGCAGTGTCAAAAGAACAAGTAATCAACACTATCTGAGGTTAGCGACTTAACCTGCAGCCAACCTTCAAAACATTTCACATTTTATTATTGGAGAACATTCTAACTGTGTTTGGGTTGGTAAGGATATAATTTGTAATCCTTTATATGGACAATATACAGTATCTTCCATACGACTGCCCTAAGTAAGATAAAGCTCTAATGTCATAAACTAAAAACCACTTTCAGTAGAAACAGCCAAATGATTACATCCTCATTTTACAAAAACTGTATTTATAATCCATCATATTCACAGACTGTAGAGTCTTGAACAATTCTGGCCTTCTGACAGCAACCTTTATGATTATATGTGCCAAGCCAAAACAGACTCGGGAAGCTTCCCCCATCTGGTTTGAAATAAACGGTGCTGCACTGGAAACTGTTGGAGAGGTCTTTTCATTCAGCGGAGATATAAGATAAATGACTTAGCTCCTTTCTCAGCACATTTGGGCTATGTAATGATGAATGTCTGGTTTGGGAGCCTCAGGGCCATCGCTAGTTAATGAAGATCGACGGCATGTTGAAGATAATAGTGTCCTAAAAATGTGTGTCCGCTTCAACCTGTTGGCGTGGCTCCATCTGGCATCTTGACTAGTCAGTGGGTCACTGTAGCATACAAACTTAAAAAGCCTAGAAATGAGTGCCTGGCTCTAGCTTTAAAAACAACATTAAATATAATCTAGCTTCAGATCAGGCTTTAGCTGCTTGACTTGGATCAGGGGGGTTTTGGGTTCATTTCTATTCCCGTTTACAGTTTCCATTCTAGTGACTTATCTTCTCTCTGGAATTAGAAGTGATGGTGGAAAGTAGATCTGGCGTGCGCTATACGCTGGTGAACGGGACCGCCTTGTCATACTGACATATTGGTCTTTATTCATGCCGGTCCACTGATGACACATAGTTCTGGGTTCTGTGGTCAGACTGTCCTGATACAGAACTCATAAATAGAAACTTTCGGCCGGCCTTAAGAGATACGTTTCTGGGAAGCTCAATGCCAGGGTCTTTCATTAGTCATCTGATAGAGAAATAAGTAATTTTCTTGGCTTCCTGTCACAATCAAGTCCAAGTCTAACTCTGATCTGTCCAGTTGCTGCTCAGTGGGGTACTTAGAGAGGGATGGAGGTAGAGATGAAGAATGATAGACAGAAAGTTACAAGGACTGGAAGAGAGTGAGATCAGATGAAATGAAGCAGGAACAATTCAGCCATCTACCGTGATGAGAAAAATAATGTAAACTCTCTCTTTCTTATCTTTTTCTGTCTCTTTGGCTCTGTTTTTGTCTTTTTCTTCTCCAGCTTTCTCTATCTCTCTATTACTCTCTGTCTTTCTATCCTGAGTCCCCCTCTACTTCTTCCCTGCACTCTCTATTTTCTTCCCTTCTCCTCTCATCCTTCTCTTTCTCTGTTTCACTCTTTCCCTGTTTCTCTCTCCATCAGCAGAACCTATAGTCTCTCCCAGTATCTAGGTCAGTGTGGTTCGTATTAATGCTCTCAGAATTGAGAAGCAATTTTTTCACCCAAACATGTTCAGTTTTTTCACTCTGAGGGTGTTGCTTTTATGTGCAGCCAAATCACATCAAATGTTCCCAAAAATGTATCCGACCTTGTCCAAGCATGAGAATCAACCCTGCAGTTGATGACTAGACCGACAGAACACAAGGCATTCCAGGTCAGAGACGCCTTAAAGACCAAAAGACTTTGGCCCCGATTCAGTCCAACGCACTTTGTACAAACCTTGACATTTTAAGGTAATATCCAAAACAGCCAACAATATTTTAAAGACAAATTGTGGTTGGAATCGAACTTTTGACAAGGCCGAAAGCCAGTATTGGATGGCCGTGATCTTCAGGCCCTCAGACGACACTGCATTAAAGCAGATCCGGTTCTGTAGTGGACATCACTACATGGGCTCAGGAACACTTAAGAAATACATTGTCTGTGAACACAGTACGTAACTACATCTACAAAGGCAAGTTACATCTCTAATGGCAGTGAAACATTTCTAAATGATTGAAGATTTGAAAATACGAGAATAAATCACAAATAAATGTGATTCTGTCAAAGGTTGTGTGTCCCACAGCAGGGAAAAAACTGCATGAAAAGCACACCTGAATGGTATGTATTGTTGCTGTAGTGAGGAAAGACCAACCACAGACCAACCACAGACCAACCACAGGGAAATGTGTGGTAACTTAAGTTCAGATAATTGGTGTTTTGAGCTAAACATGTCCATCGACAAGTGAAACGGTCAGTTCTTTGACTGTTGCAATTCAGACCCCAGTGTTCACCACACAAGCCGTGCAAACTTAGCAGTTTGTTTGTCATCAACCCTTTACTAAGGACAGTAGCAAAATTACGTATAACATAACATCATATATTGCTGCCCTGGCGTGATCCAAACACAACATCTTATGAAACCCCTTTTTTGCAGGCCATGGCTGTAAGTGATGGGTAATTCCTATTGGAGCCAATTCCAGAGTTACTATGTCCAAACAGTGTTAAAAAAAACACCTATCAGTTTAAGGAACATTTAAGGAGGCCACGTACCTGAGCTGGGTGACCTCATCGTCACCTCTAAACTGATGCCCTTCCAAACTGCGACCCAGATAAGTGTCCATTCCTAATGGTTGAGTTCACTCAGAGAGATTAGGTTACAAGATAAAGACTAAAAAATGCTTAAAACTTGACCTCCAGGTTTTTAGCTAGCCCAAGGAGTGACCACACAACCTTAGGAGCCAGGGAGCGAGAACAACCCTATTACCTCTACAGAGCATCTAGGATTGCTTTCTTTGGCATTGAGGAGGTAAAACTTTCTGCTTTTCCCTGCACGACATCAGAAGTGTTTCCCAAACATTGCGTGTATGAGGTTTTAGAAACAATTACACCAACAGCACCATGTTTAGACAGAAGATATACAGGATTTTTTTCCACTCTTTGCAATGGCACAACGCTTATGTTGCAGCTTTTTTGGGCTGAGTTTTTTTTGTCTCCTGTATGCTTGAGTGCATCCTAGATAGCATCTTATTACATATTATATGTACTATTATTAAACAGGCCCCAGTTGACTGAAAAGGCATTAAGGTAGATGGAGAATGTCAGATCAGTTGACTGAAAAGGCTTAAAGGTAGATGTAGAATGTCAGATCAGTTGACTGAAAAGGTTTAGAGGTAGATGGAGAGTGTCAGATCAGTTGACTGAAAAGGCATTAAGGTAGATGGAGGGTGTCAGATCAGTTGATTGAAAAGGCTTAGAGGTAGATGGAGAGTGTCACATCAGTTGACTGAAAAGGCATTAAGGTAGATGGAGAGTGTGAAATCAGTTGACTGAAAAGGTTTAGAGGTAGATGGAGAGTGTCACATCATTTGACTGAAAAGGCATTAAGGTAGATGGAGAGAGTCAGTCTGTTGACTGAAAAGGCATTAAGGTAGACAGAGAGTGTCAGAGCAGTACGATGACTGGGTAACAATCACAGCTCAATTTGGCCGAAACTTAACCCAAAATTAAATACATGATTGTCATTTTAATGTGTGTGGTTTTGTCCTGTTAAGTCCTAAATGATGCATAATGTGATGAAAACAATTTCCCAATTTGGGATTAATGAAGTAATACACTGTTTTCTTTACTCTTATGTGCTTTTGAAATTACTGCAGAAAGTTACTGTATCTGAGCTATACTAGAACAGGAAGTAAACACACCTGATACATTTTAGTACAGAAAGTTAACATCTGGGGTATTTTAGTACAGGAAGTAAACACATCTGAGATATTCTCGTACCAGATGTAAACATCTGAGATATTCTAGTACAGGAAGAAAACACATCTGCATAAGCATGTTTCACCTGTTCTATTTTAAAGTCGGAAAAATAGACTGATTTCTGAAACATTGCTTGATCATGGTATGCTGCATACACATAGAAATGCCTGCATGTATAGTATTTTGCTAATTGTTTTCAATGTATCATAAAAAGTATCATAAATTGTATTCATTTCAGAATATGGGATGAGCTAGCTTACTCTTAGAAGGTCACAATATTAGGATAGTGTGTTTTGCAACAGTATGTCGTTGATGGTTTTTGCTATGGGAGCCCAGATCCATAAAGGTCACTCTAAGATCAAGGACCCTACTAAATGATAGTTCCCTTCAAAGTGTCTGAGAAAAACCAGGAGGGATTGATGAGAAAGGGAGGAACTGATGCACGGACGAGGAAGGGAGGCGGTGAACACAAGCACACGCCCCCTCACCCCGTGAAAAATCGAGTGCATCTCGTTTATCAAAGCCTTGCGGTGTGTCTCATCCACCTAAACGCCGTCCAAATGACGTGGTGATCCAGCTGCCAGGTCAACTCCCCCTCGATCTCCTGTTCATAACAACACGCGCACCAGAACGCGGCGCTCGTTGTCCGGTCGAGCGGCGTGAGCACTGACCGAGCAACCGACGCAGAAAGAAACGACCAACTTAATCAAAGCGTAGGATGCTTTCGACTCGTTGTTCAGTTAACTTGTTTTTTTGTATCTTGATGTAGCTAGACATTAAGGGATACGATTTTTCTACGGAATTATTTGATTATTTTGAGAAGGATAAACAACCAACCACTGTAGAAAGAGGAGTATTTAGTCGCAAATATGAACGATATTAAACTTGCCGTTCTGGGAAGTGAAGGGGTCGGGAAATCAGGTAACATTATCTATAAATTCCCCTAAAAAAGTAATTTAGTTTGTTTGTTGTTTGTATAACTTTGATGGTTATGTTTTTGTTGAGTATTTAATGATGTATGATAAAATCTGCCTTCCTCAGCTCTCATCGTTCGATTCCTGACGAGGCGATTTATTGGTGAATATGCCTCCTCGTCAGGTAAGGTCTCTCAGCTAGACACTGTTTGATAATTGTACGACCGTCTTTATTGTATATTAACATGAAATAACGAAAACATCTTGTCATTTCCAAAAGTATCCTCAAGTAGGCTTATCTGTAGACCATATCACTGATTTCATGCTTCATTTTGCACCGCTGTGTAAATCAGAAGCTAGTATTCTGCCAGCAGCGGTAACGACTAGGTCTTAATAATATGGTAATGGGGACCTTCAAAATAGCAGTGCCCATGTCAATATATAACATTGTAATTCGTTGTAACGATAGTATATAGTAAACCAAAGGTTAATTTTATGTATTTTTATTAAATGCAAAGAGCAATTAATGAAAAAAAAAAGTTTGTTTTATATTTAAGAAGCCTCTCACTCCATTGTATATATTGCGATACACTGTATGCTAACAGACCTCTGCTAATTGCCATATAACAAAAAAAATGGATTATGTAGGTGGATTAGAAAGTGCTGCTATACCAGTTGTATTGCCACTTGAAATTGACAATTTTTATTAATTCTACACAACCTAGTGAGTATTTCTTTAATGCTGTTTTTCTACTTACATTTTTTTTTGTTATAAGGTAACTTGAAACTACACTATTTATGGATTGTACACACACCATGAATCGTTCTTGAATGCCATGTTCCCCTTAACATAGTATCGTTTTTTGTTATAAAGCAATATAGTTAACATTCTGATCGGTACATTGTATATTTATATATTTTTCTTTAAAATAAAATATATATATAACATACAACAACCTCCTTTCCAAAAGAGTTGGGACGCTGTCTAAAATGTAAAGAAAAACAGATTGCAATGATATGCAAATTATTTATCCTTATATTGAATAGAAAATAGCACAAAGACAGCATATCAAATGTTGATACTGAGGCATTTTATTATTTCTTGAAACATATTGGCCCACTTTGAATTTGATGTCGGCAACAACTATCAGAAATGTTTGGACAAAGGCAACAAAAGACTGGAAAAGTTGTGTAAAGCTAAAATACTGAACCTGGTGGAACATCACACAACTAAATAGGTCAGTTGGCAACAGGTCAGTAACATGATTTGGTTTAAAGATCATTCCAGCCAGTGAGGACGTGTCTGTCATGAGGATGGGGAGGGGTTCACCACACTGTGAAACTGCTCTGGGAAATAGTGCAACAACTTAAGAATAACGTTTCTCAATGTAATATTGCAGAGTTTGGCAACCTCATCATCTACGATACATAATATCACTAAAAGATTCTGAAAATCTATAGAAATCTATGCAAGGGAAAAGGTCAAAATCCAATAATGGATGGCTGTAGTCTTCAGGCCCCCAGGCTTTACTGTTTTATAAGCAGACACAACTCTGTAGTGTTCAGGAACACTTCCGAAAACCATTGTCTGTGAACACTTTATGTTGCTGCATCCACAAATGCAAGTTAGAAGGAAAAAAAACATATATAAACAAGATCTAGAACCGCCTTTTCTGGGCACAAGCTCATTTAAGATGGACTGAGATGAAGTGGAAAACTGTCCTTTGGTCTGATAAATCAAAATTTCCTATTCTTTTTGGCAATCATGTATGCTGCGTCTTCTGGACTAAAGAGGAGAGGGACCTTCCAGCTTTTTATCAGCGCACAGTTCAAAAGCCAGCATCTTTGATGGTATGGGGGTGCAATAGTGCTCATGGCATGGAATAATGCATAAGAGTTTTGGAGCAACATATGCTGCCATCCAGACAACGCCATTTTCAGGGAAGGCCTTGGTTATTTTAGCAAGACAATGCCAAACCACATTCTGTATTTATCACAACAACATGAGTCTTGGTGCTAAAATGGCCTGCGAGCAGTCCAGACCTATCTCCTATTGAAAACATAATACAACCCAAAACTGTTGAGCAGCTGCAATCTTATATCAAGGAAGAATGGGAATACATTTCACTTTCAAAACTACAGCCATTGGTCTCCCCATTTCCAAAACGCTTACAGTGTTGTTAAAAGAAGAGGTGATGCAACACAGTCGCAAACATGACCCTGTCTCAACTTTTTTTAAATGTGTTGCTGGCATCAAATTCAAAATGGGCACGTAACTTTCCAAAAGCAATAACATTTCTCAGTTTCAACATTTGATATGTTGTCTGTGTACTACGTTCAATTAAATATAGGGATAAATGATTTGCACATCACTGCATTCTGTTTCTATTTGCATTTTACATTACGTCCCAACTTTTTTGGAAACAGGGTACATATTTGTTGCTAATAAATATTCAATGCATTTTCTTAAACAAAAACATGCTTTCTACTACAATTAACTATCTTTAAAAAGAATTCAACACATTCTGTTTATTTCAATTTTGGCTTTTGTTTAGAAAAAGTGGAATCTGAGTTAGGGCTGCCTGCATAATATCCTGCTGCTAGACAAACGTAAATCCAGATGTTGCCAATAATAATTTGGCAGTAACCACCACAGGGTCTGCCACAATATTGATGTGGAAATGTCAGATGACTTCTTTTATTTAAATATTGACTTCCCCTTGTTTTAATTGTCTGTCTGTCTGTCTCCTGGATGCAGAGTGTATATACAGAAAGCGCCTTTTAGTTGATGGGAGGCAGCTGAATCTAGAGCTTTATGACCCTTGCTCACAGGTGAGTTTAGAGGAAGATCTTGCAGTAACATATTGAATTCAATAGCTGAGTTAGAGCACGGTCCTTGCTGAGTTAGAGCACGGTCCTTGCTGAGTTAGAGCACGGTCCCTGCTGAGTTAGAGCACGGTTCTTGCTGAGTTAGAGAACGGTCCTTGCTGAGTTTAGAGCACGGTCCTTGCTGAGTTAGAGCACGGTCCTTGCTGAGTTAGAGCACGGTCCTTGCTGAGTTAGAGCACGGTCCTTGCTGAGTTAGAGCATGGTCTTTACAATGTCAGGATTGTGAGTTTTATTCTTTTGGGGGTTTAGTACGACAGACGAACATAGTGTATAAACTCTTTACGCCGCTCTGGATATGAGTGTCTGCTATATGACTAAAACAGAATATGTAATATCAGTATGTTGGTCACAATAACAATGTCGTCAGGATGCTCTCACAATGACAGTTGCTTTCTGCTGTAAAGTAAAGATACTCAAAGTTAAAGTGCACCAGACAGCCCTGAGTAATCCATCTCACTTACTGGGTCTGGCCAAGCTCCTTCCTGCCACTGGCCCCGCCCCCTGGTCATTCTAATGTAATCACAACACAAAGCCCTGTGCAGCACTTCATAAATCACGGAAATACAGCACTTTACCTGCAACCAATTAGTCTGAATCAGTCTCACAGGAAGTATTTTTGCCAAAAGTCATTGCGTTGAAAGTGTGGGAGTTAAAGGATTTCTGTGATATGAAAAACCCCATTACTGTTTGCCAAAGGCTGCAGGACCTCATGATGATGGTATATTCATCAAAAAGGCTAATTATTTGAAAAGGTATATGTGATTTACTGCTTGTGTCACTTTAAACAGAGGACTGGCCCATAACAGATGGAATCGAATGAATGCAGTGGCGTTCCATCAATTCCATTCTAGCGTCATTCTGTTCTAGCCATAATGGCTCCCTTCAATTACCCTCAACAGGGGTGTATCTGATTGCCTGATTGACATCCAGTATTTCTGCGGTTGTTATTTCCTAGCAGGCAAGTGAGGGGAAGTTGACTCTGACGGACCAGATCCACTGGGCTGATGGCTTTGTTGTGGTTTATGACATCAGTGATCGGTCCTCTTTCATCTCAGCCAAGGCTGTTGTACACATGATCAGGGAGCTACAACTGGGAGGAGCCAAAAGGTAGATACCTGTACAAATCTGTCCACACAACGTATAGATCTCACAGAGACTTGGATAATCAACACATTGGATAGTCCACACACTTTCCTGGTCTAACACACACCTGGATAATCCACGCACTACAGATCTCACACATCTGGATAATCTGCACACTGCATTATCCACATTCCTTTCAGATTTTACACACACCTGCATAATCTACACACTGGATAATCCACATTCCTTACCGATCTCACACATACATGGATAATCTACACACTGGATAATCCACACTCTTTACAGATTTTACACACTACTGGATAATCCACCCACTGGATAATTCACACTTCTTACGCATCTCACACACACCGGGATAATCCACACACGGGATAATCCACACTCCTTAAAGACCTCACATACACCTGGATAATCCATACTCTTTACAGATCTCACACACACCTGGATAATCCACCCACTGGATAATCCACACTCTTTACAGATCTCACACACACCTGAATAATTCACACATCTGGATAATGAATGTAAAAATACTTTTGGTGTGAATGCTGTACAGAATGACAATGTGGATTTTTTTTTTGAATGAATCCCGGGTTAGAGTCTTGGAGTTGACCTCTTTCCTGTCCTTCCTGTCTGTCTCCTTGTCTCCCCCAGGGATGCAGACACACTGGTGTTCCTGGTGGGTAACAAACAGGACCTGTGTCACGTGAGGGAGGTGCGTCGCGAGGAGGGCCAGCGTCTCGCTGCTGAGTTGCGGTGCCAGTTCTACGAGCTCTCGGCGGCAGAGCACTACCAGGAGGTGGTCCTCATGTTCTCCAAGATGGTGCACAATGCCAGCCTGGGGGGTAAATGCAAGGACAGGAGACGAAGACCAAGCGGCTCCAAGTCAATGGCCAAACTCATCAATAACGTCTTTGGGAAGAGGAGGAAATCTGTGTGAGCTGTGACTGGAGGGCAGAGTAATACCAATGAGAAAGCAGGCCAGGGACTTCTGTTGATCGGATAAAAATGTATCAATAACATTGTATTTACCCCCGATCGATAATATGGACTTTGCATACTCACTAGCTTTTGCTGTTAATGCTGGTCATGGAATGGGTGGTAAGAGTCCATTCAGTTCCACCTGCCAGTATAGACTTTGAGCTAGCAATCATTTGGTGAATGATGATGATAATCCTGTTCATGAAGATGGATTGGATGTAGCGTCCTTCTCGCAGAAGAAGGACTCAGAGCTTCACGTTATAAGGGTGAAACGCCACTGGCTTGAGTCACTGCCTTCTCTTGCTGTTGTTGGAATGGTACCAAACAGTCATCTGGACACATCAACCTGCAGGCGAACCAGTAAATCTACCACTTTCTAGCTGCCGTTCATCTTCCCGTTGTCATGGTTCCCAGGTAACAGTTTGAAGCGGTCAGTGATATTGTTATTATATTACACGCCGGGTTTTAGCCTTTGAGCGGGCGATCGTTTGGCTACGTCACACCGCCTCTTAGCTGTTATCATTCGAGGGAGTTAATTCCATCTGGACCCCAACAAGCTTATATGAAGGTTGGACAGCAGAGAGGGTGGTTATCTGAGGTACTGATGATAGAACTGAGATCCTTTTAGAACTGAGATCCTATTCTGACCAGCAATGTTGTAAGATCCTTTTGATAAACCCTATATTATTTTACATCTTCCTGATAGACAATAGATCCATGTACAGTTAAGCCCAAAAATATTCTTACCCATGGCAAATGTTTAGCTATAGTGAATTTATACTTGACCAATAGGTTTCTTCTGGCTGGAAATGACATAAACAAGTGACAGTAAGACATCGTGGTGGAGACACAAATGAATGATGTAACTATTTCTGTTTTTAGACATGAGTTGCAGTTGACTAGTAACTGACAAGAGAACTTACGCTGATCAGCTTTTCAGCTGGTCTCAATGTGATTAGAATTCTCTCTCGTGGTGGAAATTACAAGACTATTTTAAAAGGTATAGAAACTTGGATGGGAAAAAAAATTGCAACAATTTCAAGGGGTATGAATAGTGTTCGACATGGCATTTTTCGTAAAAATTGGGGGGAAAAACTGAAATAGTTACGTTCTTCATTTGTGTCTCCATTTGTTTATGTCATTTCCAGCCAGAAGAAACCTATTGGTCAAATACAAATTCACAAAAGCTAGAGATTTATAATTGGTATGAATACTTTTGGGCTTAACTGTACATCCTCCTTGGACCATAGACCAGAGATCTTCTTAGATCCTCCAGATTGAACAGAAATCTTCTTATATCATCCTGATAGACCAGAAATCTTCTTATGTCCTCCTGATAGCCCAGAGATCTTCTTGTATCCTCCTGATAGACCATAGATCTTCTTATGTCCTCCTGATAGACCATAGATCTTCCTTCGTCCTCCTGATAGATGAGAGATCTTCTTGTATCCTCCTGATAGACCATAGATCTTCTTATGTCCTCCTGATAGACCATAGATCTTCTTATGTCCTCCTGATAGATGAGAGATCTTATTTTATCCTCCTGATAGACCAAAGATCTTCTTATATTCTCCTGATCGACCATAGGTCTTCTTATGTACTCCTGATAGCCCAGAGATCTTCTTGTATCCTCCTGATAGACCATAGATCTTATGTCCTGCTGATAGACAAGAGATCTTCCTATGTCCTCCTGATAGCTGAGAGATCTTATTTTATCCTCCTGACAGACCGTAGATCTTCTTATGTCCTCCGGATAGACATGAGATCTTCTTATGTCCTCCTGATGGACGAGAGATCTTATTTCATCCACCTGATAGACAAGAGATCTTATTTTATCCTCATAATAGGTCAGAGATCTTCTTATATCCTCTTGATAGACCAGAGATCTTCTTAGATCTTCTTGATAGACCAGAGATCGTATATCCTCTTGATAGATCAGTGATCTTCTTAAATCCTAAAAGAGGTCCTTTTAAATCCTTCTGATAGACCAAAAGATGATGATAAGAATGATTCCTAAACAGAACTATATTTTCTATTCAGTTAATCCTGACACTAATGAAGAACACACTGAGCCATTAATGTCCACATGATGTTCTCATAATTACTAATTTAAAATAAATCTCAAAGCCCCCAAAGCAGTTTCCATAGCGCTTTCACTTGCAGTTTCCATAGCGCTTTCCATAGCAGTTTCCATAGCGCTTTCACTTGCAGTTTCCATAGCAGTTTCCATAGCGCTTTCAATAGCAGTTTCCATAGCGCTTTCCATAGCAGTTTTCTTAGCGGTTTTCTTTGCGGTTTCTAAAGCGGTTTCCATAGCGGTTGCATAGCGGTTTTCATAGCGGTTTTCATAGCGGTTTCAATCCAATCATCATTGGCTGAAACGCTTCATGTGTTCCACTGTAGCACCACACCTGCAGGTTGTCAAGCTGTCCCAGCAATTAACCCAGAGTGTGTTGCACACAGCCCCTACTCCCTGGGTCTTTCACTATGTTTTAATGTAGTGGATATCCAGGAAACAGAGTGCCATTTGGGTCCATATCTGAATAGATGTGTTTTGAAGAGGCTAAAGTTCATTTGCCCACTTGTTGTTTTGAAGTAAATTCTTTCAGTGGTTATTGTTTCAATAAAAGGTATATTGTATTACAAAATGACTGTGTTCATTTCCATTTTGTTAAATATTCCCTTGAATAGCGACAATTCAATGTTAATAAAGGAATGTAATCAAGTATTTTTGCTTGTTGTGGTTTTATTCATGTATATGCGAATGCTCCCAAGCCAACAACAGTCCCCACATATTAAAACCTCTCCACGTGTGGTGAAACCTCTCCACGTGTAGTGAAACCTCTCCACGTGTAGTGAAACCTCTCCACGTGTAGTGAAACCTCCATATACAGTGAAACCTCTCCACGTGCAGTGAAACCTTTCCACGTGCAGTGAAACCTCTCCACGTGCAGTGAAACCTCTCCACGTGCAGTGAAACCTCTCCACGTGCAGTGAAACCTCTCCACGTGCAGTGAAACCTCTCCACGTGTAGTGAAACTTCTCCCTGTGTAGTGAAACCTCTCCCCGTGTAGTGAAACCTCTCCACGTGCAGTGAAACCTCTCCACGTGCAGTGAAACCTCTCCACGTGTAGTGAAACCTCTCCACGTGCAGTGAAACCTCTCCACGTGCAGTGAAACCTCTCCACGTGCAGTGAAACCTCTCCACGTGCAGTGAAACCTCTCCACGTGCAGTGAAACCTCTCCACGTGTAGTGAAACCTCTCCCCGTGTAGTAAAACCTCTCCCTGTGTAGTGAAACCTCTCCACGTGTAGTGAAACCTCTCCACGTGCAGTAAAACCTCTCCATGTTCAGGGTAAATAGTAGGGAACATGAATATCTACTTGTCTGGTCCCTCACCAGGATAGAAAAATATGAGAAACACTCATTCTCCTTATTTGCATGAAGACACAATGGATAACAGGCAGGTTGAAATGAGGTAGACTAAGATATTTTATCTTCTCTTCCTTTGATATGGCATAAACAGTGTCTAAATTAGACCGAGCAGTGAGTTTTGTCTTTTTAGTTTTTTGTTACTGTGTTATTAAATTTTAACATGTTGTTTAATGTTAAGTGTTTTTGTTAGGACCGTTATTCAGAGGTGAACAAAGAAACACCTCTGAATAGTCTGAAAACTGTCATTCAGACCATAGAGTCACTTTAAACCTATTACAAAAACCTACATCTATAGATTTTTGTAGTGTATGTGTGATAGTATTATTGTGTTGTTTCCCAGTGAACCAAAGTGGTTGCCAAAGAGTTACTTAACCCAGACATTGAATTTCATTACTCCATTGTGCCTGGATCCCACTGAAAAACGGCAGGCTTCACTGCCTGAAACCCCATGCTGTCCTTACTTGTATTTGGACAGAGACAGATTGAGTGAGAATGTGGGAGAAAAAGGAGATGAAGACAATGGGAATGAGAGAGTAAGGGAAAAACTAAGTAGAAAAAATGATTACAGAAGTGTGAATATATTTTATCTCCCAATGGAGACATGTGAGCTGAATATGAGGTCTAGATTTATAGACTCCCAGAGTCACCTGGCAGGGCTGTGTCAGAATAGACTCCCAGAGTCACCTGGCAGGGCTGTGTCAGAATAGACTCCCAGAGTCACCTGGCAGGGCTGTGTCAGAATAGACTCCCAGAGTCACCTGGTTGTGCTGTGTCAGAATAGACTCCCAGAGTCACCTGGTTGGGCTGTGTCAGAATAGACTCCCAGAGTCACCTGGCAGGGCTGTGTCAGAATAGACTCCCAGAGTCACCTGGCAGGGCTGTGTCAGAATAGACTCCCAGAGTCACCTGGTTGGGCTGTGTCTGTATAGACTCATAGAGACTCAAGGTTTTGACCACATGTCTTGTATCAACGCTTCTTTGGTTTACAATGGTGTGATGACACTTATACGTGTGTCATTATATATGGCTATATGAGACATAGTGTGCATACTTTAGGATTAATAATATAGAGTTTTTTATAGAAATATTTTTAGTTCTTTTTTGTTGATCCTTTTATTCCATCTGGGATATCTGTAATTTATGCCCTCAGATCTTTTGTTCTCTGGGGAATCCAATGTTGTTACGCAGGTGTCGTTGGCATCCTGAGAGAACACACACATGAATCCTGACTGGAACTCACAGGGATTTTAATTCTGTTCAAAATACAGAGGCGGCCCATATCTGAGTAAATCAAAGGCAACTCTGACGATTTCTTTGTGAGAGGATTATGTTAGAACCCAGACAATCTCTTTTCTTCACTCTCTCTCTCTTTGCTTCAGTCTCACTCTCTTTTTCTCTAAAGCAGTGATGTTATGAACAGAAGCAGGTTAGCTGTGAGAGTGTTACACCTGTACGCACACACACACACACACACACACACACACACACACTCACACGGTCACACACAGGGCTAATCTTTTCCCCATCAACACCCCCCAGAGCTAACCCCCAAACTAAATCTGGGACCAGATTGAATGACGTGTTTACATGAACACCTTCACAGAGCTGCTCTTCCATGAAGGAGAGAATCACAGACAGATGCAAGGAATGGACAGGGGGTGAAGGAGAGAATCACAGACAGGGGGTGAAGGAGAGAATCACAGACTGGGGGTGAAGGAGAGAATCACAGACGGGGTGAAGGAGAGATGATGCAGAGAAGGAATATTGAGAGAAAGAAAAAAATGTATGATAGGAGAAAGAGGAAAGGAGAAAGAGAGAGGGAGATGGATATATCCTGTATAGGGAGAAAATAGAGTGTTGGAAGTGTGTCTGTTGACTGAACCCAGAAGCTTCTCTCCCACTGTGCAACAGTTAGCCTGGAATTAGGAAGTAGACCTAAACTGACCTGTCGTGTGGGATGGTCTCCATTATCTGTTTGTTGACATTGTCTATAGCTAAAATTCCTCTTCCCATTAAGGAGAAATAGCAGGGATGTTGCTTGAACAGGGAGACAGACATGACTGTGGCAGAAAAAAACATGACTTGACATTTGAGGAAGCTCTGCTCCAATCATTCTAGCCGTATTAACCCTAATCTTCCAAGGCCACGCCTCCAAATCTCATCACACCTCTAGCATGACACCTCTCATCACACCTCTAGCATGACACCTCTCATCACACCTCTAGCATGACACCTCTCATCACACCTCTAGCATGACACCTCTCATCACACCTCTAGCATGACACCTCTCATCACACCTCTAGCATGACACCTCTCATCACACCTCTAGCATGACACCTCACACACCTCTAGCATGACAACTCTCATCACACCTCTAGCTCTAGTGATTTAGGTTTCAGTCTTTTTCACCCTCATTCACTATAACCCTGTAGTTAAACCATGTCATCAGACATTAGCAGTGTGTTATTTGAAACCCATTGCTCAGGGGTCTCCATCTAGAGTGCCGTACATACCTGTCACGGATGAGTTCTTCACCATTTTGTCCTGATCCTGACCTAATACTGCCCATTTACACTTGTGAGATCTGAGCCCAATCAGGTCACTACGCGTCTTGTATTGTCAGGACAAAGGCTGCATGTTTAAAACAGGCACGAACTGAGTTTATAGATAACAAGGCGTTTGACTTAACCTCCCAATGGACTGGTTTTAAATGGCACAGAAAGCACAGCTCAATACATTTTTGAAAGTCCAATTCAACAAAATGGTGACACGAAAACGGTCCAAAGCAGGTTGGGGTTTGGGACCACTGTCAGCATGGCGGCCGTCCTGCAAACAGGCCTCTCAGCAGTTCAACGGCATCTCACCGCGACCACCAAACAGGAGGATCTCAGCCTGCGTTCGAATTTTCAAGTCACAGATAGTTGTGGAACGCATCAAAACCTTCCAAGCCTACAGAATGTGTCTCAGTACAGTGTTGTTTGAGGCCCTGATGGTGACAGTCAGACAGCCCATGTGTGAAGCCCAAGTAACAGTTCCGGGCTGTATGAGTCACTGTGCCGCTCCAGTAGAGCAGTGAGACGCGAGGGATTATCCCAGCTCTGACATGGGGGCCGGAAGATCCAGTAATGCCTAATATCAAACCTGGAAATTAGGCGTAGCTTCAGCAATGAGGGCCCAGGTGTACCCAGGTGCTACGCCGTTGTTAGCGGACAATGATGGTGTGTGTGTGTGTGTGTGTGTGTGTGTGTGTGTGTGTGTGTGTGTGTGTGTGTGTGTGTGTGTGTGAGCGAGAGATTTAAAAAAGGGTCTGTCTTGGTGTCTGACTCTCAATAAGAAGTGAAGGCCTAGATGCTTTGGCCCTCTCTCAACAGACAATGTGTACATGAAGGTGTGCTATTGATCTGGACATGGTATTGACAGTGTTCAGCCCATCTCTCAACCAACGGCACGTCGCCCCAGCAGCCTGTTCTGCACCGCTGAGCCTTTCTGCACTTTCACACACTCACATAAAAAGTCCCAGTTTTACGCACACTCATGGACACACATTCACTCACACAGTCTTGGCTAATGTGTCTATACAATAATCTAATATACAGTCAATATAATGTTAATCAGGCTACAGATTTTCCTCTGGATGTAATTCCAGCTTTGCAGTTTAAGTTGCCAGTTCCTGATCTTTTGAGGACATTATTTGCGGAGTAGCCTGAAGCGGGAGAGAAATGGGGGAGACAGCAGCGCTGAGGCCAAGGGCTCATAGGGAGGACAACTGGCTGCTATTCTGAACTGTGGGTGGTGAGCTTCCTGGCGCCCAAATCTGCCCACCCTTCACCTTAGTGTTCATCACACAGTTTACAAAGGGGGCACTTTGGTTGGTAAGACACCAGTTTGAGGGCACAAGACAAAGACAAAACCCTTGATGCTGTGGTGTACACATCACGGGCCGCATAGACGTCCAACAGGGACCACTGGTGGCCCACGGGCCATATAATGATGAACACTGTCCTAGAGGGTGTCAAGTCTAAATTATTTATAAAGCACATTTAAAAACAACTTATGTTGACCACAGTGCTGTACAATCAAAACAAAAACTAAAAATATGTATAGGACATGGCAAACGAAAACAGAACTTCCTACCCATTTGCAAACTCAAATGTTAAAGAAAAAGGATTGGTCTTAAGCTGGGATTTAAATACGTTGCAACTAGTAGAGGACCTAAGATATAAAGGTAGACTGTTTCACAACAGGTAGGCTGTGGACCAGCAACAGAAAAAACACAATCTCCTTTAAACTTTAAATGTGAACGTGGAACGCACAAAAGCAGTTTGTTGGATGATCTAAGGGTCCTTGAGGAAGAGTGCAGGCTAAGGAGGTCGGAAATATAGGAGGGTGTTTATCCATGTAGGGCATTAAAAACAAATAAACAAACCTTAAAATCAATCCCATATTTAACAGGTACCCAGTGGAGAGAAGCCAGTACAGGAGTGATGCTACTCTCTCTATACCAGTTAAAAACCTATTGGCTGCATTTTGAACAAGCTGAAGGCGGGACAAGGAAAACTTACAGATTCCCATGTACAAAGAGTTAAAATAATCCAGATGGGAGAAAATGAACACCTGAATAATTGTCTCTAAATCCTTAAAGGAAATAATGGGTTTCAATATGGCAATGACCTGGAGTTGGAAAAAGCTGCCTCTGACAACAGCATTTAATTTGTTGTTTAAAATTGAGATCTGAATAAAAAATTATCTTAAACTGTTTTGCATAGCTATGTACATTGTTGGATAGGGGGCCTAAGTTATTAATGATAACCATGGTGTAATCTGTGGGGCTAAATACAATAACTTCTGTTTTTGTATTATTTATTTGAAGAATGTTTATCTAGCCAGTATTTAACGTCGCAATGATAATCAGAGTGATTTCAGGGATTTTGTTTAATACATTTTCAGGGGATGGTACAACTGAGTGTCATCAGCATAGCAATGGTAAGAGATGTTATATTTCTAGATGATGGAGCCCAAGGGAAGCATATATAACAAGAATAATATAGGGCCTAGGACGGAGCCTTGAGGTACAAGTGCAGAAGAGGAGAAGTTCCCAATATTTACAGAAAATGTCCTGTCTCTCAAATAGGAAGAAAATAGCTTTAAAGCATTACCCTGAATGCCAACTTTTAGTTTAAGATGGTCTAGAAGGATGGCATGATCAAACATGTCAAATGCAGCACTAAAACCAGCAGATGTCGCAAATGTGCAGTGTTTTTGCGAAATGCTTTAAGTAATGAACAATTTATTTGTTCAAGCTTTGGTTGATCACCACCTAAGGGAACTAGCTATCTAAATATTCATTGTACAGGAAAGACATTGTTCTAGATCTATTTCAATATTAGTATTGGTGTAGTAAGAATAGAATGAGTACTTAATTTTATAAATGGCAATAGTAAGTTGATGACAGAAATTGTTCCTCGAACATCACTCAGTAGACCAGAGAAAAAGCTATAGGTTTATATAGGCCTTGGTTATGCTGGTTCATATGTTTACACCTTGTTGTTTATGTAGGTTCATATGTTTACACCTTGTTGTTTATGTTGGTTCATATGTTTACACCTTGTTGTTTATATTGGTTCATATGTTTACACCTTGTTGTTTATGTAGGTTCATATGTTTACACTTTGTTGTGTGATGTAGGTTTATGTCATGTAAGTTGATGTCTGTCAGATAATATTGTTGTCTTTTTTCTATTACTCTATAACATGAAAATAATTAAGAAAAACCCTTGAATGAGTAGGTGTTTCCAAACATTTGATTCATACTGTAGGTTAATATCATGAAGGATGATATAGGTCTTTGTCATGTAGGTTGATAGAGGTCTTTGTCATGATGTCTATATAATGTGGATTGATATGTCTTTTTCATGTAGGTTGATGTAGATGTAAATAGTGTAGGTTGATATATCGTAGGTCTTTGTCATGTAGGATGATGTTGATTTTTCATATATGTTGATGCTTTATGCAACCCACAGAAGAAGCCCACATTTTATTTTTCTAAATGTCTTGGCTACACAATATATACATTTCTCAGCTTGTTAAACCAAGCAGCACTCTGGAGGGCTGCCCTGAAATGCGAGCAGACTGTGTGGGAACACAGTCAAAGATTCTACTTGATAAATCTACGCTGAAGTGTTTTGAATGGTACAGGGTAAATTTGTTTACATAATTCCTAAGAGGGCCGAAGAAGAAAACCGTCACCATATTATAACCCAGGTTGGTGTAGGCTTCCAAACAAGATGTCGCAACCTATACAACCTATACAGTCCACTAAGCTTTGATTAGAAGCAGGGGCCTTTAAAGTAAAACCGAAACATTTGAAAACAAGAGACATAAGTTAAATGTTCACTTTCACTAATCCTTCAAAAGTGTGACATTGTCCACCCCAATCTAAGCAAAATACTATGCTTAACCTCTCAGAGTGAGAACTTTGAGATGTATAAAAATCTGACAGTATAATTCTGAGATCCCAGTACAGAAGCTATGTAATTTGGAGATACAAACACAGCATGTATGTAATTTTGAGATACAGGTACAGCAGTGCTGGAGGAGAGACAAACATTTTTGGGATACATCACTGTTGTTTAAAAGGGATGCGAACTTCGGTAGTTTGCTAACAGTAACTGTGTTCCCAGTATCATAATTACTGTCTGTGTAGCTGAGTTTGTAGAGCAGAGTGCAATAAATGCCAGGCTATTTAAATCCCTTGGGGGAATGTTTGGTTATTTTGGGAAACATCCCTTTTGATATACTGTAGGGCACAGATTTTGCCAGTGGCTGACAAGAATGTTGTCCCTTTTAAATTAAATTACACTCTACTCTCAAATGTAATTAAATTACTGAAAATATTGGAGAAGGAATGACACCAAACAGTTTATGTTGACTAATTTTTTCATTGTTGATAGAAGGGGATACAGATTTCGGCAGCTGACTCACACACAAAAAAGAGGATGACAGAAAACGTGCCCTGTGTTGCTCAGATAGTAGATCAGTGTTCTTCTAGAGCAAAGGCCTGTGGATTGGAATGCAGTGTAAGTCTTTCTTTAGCACCAAACACTCTGCCGTTAACATTGAGCTAGAGGTTAGGGGGACTGGGGTCAAATCCCTTTTTGTATGGGCTCAAAAAGATCTAATGAACCCTGAGAAGTAGCAGTGATGTAGAAAGTTGTTCCGTCTTAGGGACCTGGGTAGAACACACACACACACACACACGAACACACACGCATGCACGCACACACGTAATGGTAACTCCACACGAGTGTCATAAAAGAGACACCATAACCTCAGTGTCTACCCTGCTCAGCCCTCTATAACCTCAGTGTCTACCCTGCTCAGCCCTCTATAACCTCAGTGTCTACCCTGCTCAGCCCTCTATAACCTCAGTGTCTAACCTGCTCAGCCCTCTATAACCTCAGTGTCTACCCTGCTCAGC
>JACXGJ010009487.1:0-24173 GCA_016801105.1 Esox niger | reverse complement strand
TTGGAGTGTTGAATTGTGGGACGGTGTGTTGATTTGAGTTGGAGTGTTGAATTGTGGGACGGTGTGTTGATTTGAGTTGGAGTGTTGAATTGTCGGATGGTGTGTTGATTTGAGTTGGAGGGTTGAATTGTGGGATGGTGTGTTGATTTGAGTTGGAGTGTTGAATTGTGGGACGGTGTGTTGATTTGAGTTGGAGTGTTGAATTGTTGGATTGTGTGTTTGCAATGTTTTATTGGTTTTTGAAAAACCTTATGTGTACAGGGGACACATGCAAATACTAAATAAAGGTGAAACTTTTCATGGAATTTATTAAATGTTCACAAAAACTCAGAAACCACAACCACACAAACATCATAAGTACACATCCAGTTGGCAGTATTTAGACTAAGTTAAGTCACGTACTGCCTTTAGCATTTTCATGTGAAAGATCTGATTGGCCCGCTGAAGACTCTGGTTAGGAATAAAATGTCAAACGTCAGGGATGACAGAATTACTTAATTGCCCTTTGAATACCAGATAACTTGAGAAAAACCCCAACTGTATTCTAAGAGAATGATTTCCTCTCCTCTCCCCTTTTGTCCTCCTTCACCTTCGCTTCACATCAATTCGATGAAGACGAGGAGAAAGCCATGGAGCCCGTCACACCGTCAGGATGTTTTTGCCTTTGAAATCTTTTTGGCATCTTCGGCCTCCATCCTCTCCCTCTCTATTTTTCCCTTCTCTCCCTGGAAGTAGTCAGAGTCAATAAAACGGGGAACACGCGAAAGTGTGACATAGACGTCCCCGTCGATCTCCGTCACCACGTGGACTCGCTGCTTGATGCCCTTGGAGTGCCACGTGGGCGTGGGCGTGGGCGGGGGCTCAGGGGCCTGAGGGTTTTTGGCCCGGTAGATGCCTTCACCGTCGGCCAGGGAGATCTTGTACTTGTGCTTGGGACACACTATGCACAGTTTGCCGTCAAACTCCTGCGAGAAGGACCACAGTTGTTATAACATCCCACTGAACGCCGTGATGTACAGATGGAGAGAGTGTATGGTCTCTTGGTGTGTTCTTTCCAACCGAGGCCATTGTTAGAGGCAGAGACTTGGAAAGGTATTCATGGACGTTGACTAAACACCACATCATAAGGAAACCAATGACTTATTTGCCGAAACGGTTGACTCACACCAGCAACTGGCACAACCAGAGGAATCAGTAACAGCCCCAAAATAAATACTTTTCTATAGATGAAGCTTATGTCACTCACCTCTATGTCTCCGTTTTGCAATGGTCCCCCGGCATCTGTCCAAAGAAACCAAAATCCAAGTGTTGCAGCATTAGCCAGAATGTTTATGGAATGTTTACTGTGTTATGTGGACCCATTTTCCATTGATAGCAAAGTAAATCTACGACTGTGGTCAAGAGAGGTGCCCTGAGTGCATCTATTTCATTCGTCTTATAGAACTTTTGACATACATAAATGAAAAATGTCTACTAAAAAACTGTTTGTATGATTTTTCAAAACCAGCTCAGATCTGCTTGTGCTTTTATACCCAACTTCTAGACTATTGTTCACCAAAGATAAGCATGTTTACATTATGCTCAGCATGTTTTGTTTGTGATTTGATCAAGATCCAATCACTATCTAATCAATGTTTTTGTGTTGAAAAATGTGTCTCTATACACTCTCAACACATTATGATCAGATTTCCTTATTCTTCCTGTGTGCACATTATTTGACAGATATTCTCTTAAAATGTATGTATTTCAATAAGAAGTCAATGGCCGGAACTCCACGGCTAAGAGCTGTTCTTTTAGCTCAAAGCATCGTGGAATGCCTGGACACAGCACTTAGCCGCGATATATTTGCAAAATCACAAACACCCGAGATTCATTATTACTTTTATAAACCAGGTTGCCAGAATAATTAGAGCAGTAAAAAGGATGCGATGTCACACCCATGGTATACGATCTCATATTGTGTTTTATATAGTTTTTTAAAAATGTTTTATATATATTTTTATTATAATTATAATGTATTTCTGTTTTTATTGTGGTAAAGCAATTTCTGTAACTATACTAGAAAAGTGAAATACAAATAAAATAATAGTAATAATTAACTATATCTATCAGCATATAGTATGTAACAGGAGCCTGTTTCGAACTGTCCTCGTCATGCACCTCACCCCAGCTGCTGTTTGTTAATCTTTTTGTAGGTCACTTGATGTCTTCCTACAAGTGCCATTCGAGTTGAGTTCTTTTCAACTCTTGTCATGCTGAATAGTTATTTCTTCATTCAAATTACCTTTGAGGTACTACTTGCACTGTTTTTGCCATCCAGCTGGTCTTATTGCAAGAGGATGGTGATGACCACAGCAGTGGTTTTTATACTTTTCCACATTAAATTCGATTTGGTTCAGGTAATCACCTAATCATTGAGTAAAATGAGGTGTGCCTTTGTTGGAATTTAACAGACACTGGAATGGAATGGCTGCCAATACACGTAGAGATGCTTATTTAAGAAAAATTAGGAGTGGTCTCTTTTTTTCAGTGCTGTGCGTGTAAGCACTAACATATGCGTGTTATCACCAGCATATAGCACCACATAGTACACAGGGCTGCTGACACACTGTAGAAGTGGTAAATGGCCACACGCACAGATCAGGGAAATCTTTAAACCCAGAAAGGAATATTTCTACTCACGGTAACAGTGGAAATCCATGGCATAGAAGGTCCCATGGTGATGGATCACCAGGATGTCCCTGCCCTCGACGGTCCTGAAAGACCGTTTGACGTTTATCAGATCCTCCTTCCTGCCCACAAAGTGAGGTCCTGCTGTAGGCTTTATCCTCTCTGCATTCTCCTCCATGGAAGTACTGATACTCCAAACACTGCTTACAGAAAGTAAAGACACTTTTAGCATAGCTTTCAGCTGTCCATAAAGAGTATAAAACAAAATATAGTGCCAGTTTAATATTTAACGGGTGTGTACTCATACAAACACCATTAAATATTGAATTGGCACAATATAAAATGGCAATACAGATGCAATACATTTGATTTCTCTTTTAAGCATATTTTACAAGTGTTCATTGCAAAAACCCTGAAGTATTTTATGGATTACTGACCGGAATAACGAGCGTATCAGTTCAAGTTGAATTATTTCTGAGAGGACATAAATAGTAAGTGCAGAAGGAGCTTGTGCCACATGTCTAATGCCCTCTGGCAAAAACATTGTCATGTAAGGAAGTTGCATATTTAATGCTGCAAAAATGGTAATCGCTTGGTGCTGTTTAAATAATATAGGCTGATCTGGATACGCACCCATAGTCCGTTGAATAATAGAACGCAATAGAACATTCAGACTATCTTCAATTAGGATGGTTTACATTAAATTAAAAAAATCTCTTAATTTCTTTCTCTCTTTCCTCTTCTTTCTTTGCCTCTCTCTTTTTTAGACATCTCCTTTCGGATTAAGACGGCAGTCCCTCAGCGTCCAAGAGAAGGGGGATGTGGAGAATTATAAATCCCTCGGATGCTGAGAACTATAAATCCCACCTGGTTCATCTTACAGGGTTGTAGGATGAACCAGTTGTGGCCACTGTATATTCACCATGTGAAGTGACGGAGATTCAAGAAATATTTTGTCTTTTGTCTCTGTTCTCTCAACAATGAAGTGACACTCCCTTTGTTCATGAATAAATTAAATAAATAAATAAAACAACTGATGCTGCCCCATTAACAGAGTACACTGCACAATGCAATGTCGGTCAGAACGGATCCAGAAAGGACCCCGCTCGACCACCTTCTTGTTCACAAATGTACAATACATATTCCCTACCTCAAAGTAAGGCTAATATTTGTAATTTTGTGTTTTCTTTTTACCTTTGCAGCAGCTTGTTCCTCTCTCTTGTTGAAGTTGAAATGATCTCATTTTAGATGTACCCAGGGGCCTCATAGAATAAGGAGGTGCCACGTCACTATCTTTTGCCTCCACCTCATTTCGGTTGGCTCTATCTACCCATCTTAATCTCTGGAGTGGGCATGCAGTTTTTATCTCTGCCTAACACAAGGTGGATTCACGTAGATGGACCAGCATGTTCTTGGTAATATACACTTTTATGTAATAAAAAAGAATTAGTAATAATCAGTATTATTTACCAAAGTGCAACATTGTTTTGAGTCACTGTGTGAATTGCAAAGCCATGTTTGCTAAAGATTTTATAATACAAATATAATCTGAAAGGAAATGCAATTAAAAGTGTATTATGAAATTCCTAATAGTGAATGAAATAGCACTGACATTTTCCTAATTCTAATTTTGTCCTTTTTATGTCAATTGGATTTTCTTGAATTACCTGTCATTATGTTACTATGTAATCATTCTGATTATAATAAATCAATAAAAGACGGTATGGTGTTTCATCATCCGAGTGAGGGGGTTGGAATGGGCTCTAAAATATCCTATTCAGGCATTCAGGGTTGTGTATCATATCATCCAATTTGTTTCATAAGGCACAAACCATCCGACTAAGCAAAGGAGGATCATGGAAGTAAATTATTTAATGATTTAAAATAATGTATCGTAATCATTTAAGAAAACACGTTTTATTGTTCATGTTTTAATAGATTTCGTAATGTATTTATTTTCCATTTTTTTATTCAATTTCTTTTAATGGTGAACTTCGGAGAGCGGACCTTTCTGTTGGTGTTCAACTTGAACACTCCGGAATTCTTTTTCAGAGGACTTTGATTCATCCAATTGAAACGCAAGAACGACATGAAACTTATGAAACATATCTACGTTTAAAGCAGTCCAGCGTTTCTTTAATGCCTGACAGTCAACATCTGTTCTTCTCACCGATGTAATTATTGAATAATTTCAAAGTAAGTGTAGTTAATGGATACAACATCTCTTGAGTACTAGTGAGATATAAATCACTTCGTTACTGCACTCCTTCGAGATATTTACAATATTGCTGCCCTAGCTACCACAGCGCTCCGCTAGATATTGTATGTTGGGTTGCATTAATAACAAATAAAGAACAAAAAAATGCTACGTATCAGCCGTAGAGTGGATGACATTGTCGACTACTTATGGTTATGGCAACACAATTGTGGGGAAAATTGAAACATTTTCTGGGTTTATTTGGGGATACCGTTTAAATCCTGAAATTGTATTTAGCTTGCTTCAGGCTATGCTATGGCACGTATACAAGTATACTAGATCTGTAGTAATCAGGGACGCCGACAGGACAAATTTGAACGTTTAGGACCCAAACCACGGGCCACAAACATTTATAAATAGCAATGATGTTACTGATCATAAAACATTTCAAATTGGGACAATGTTACCGGTTGTCCCCCCTGTCAGCATCACCAATCAGTTTCAGTAGCCAATGATTAACCTACTATACCATCAAATCAATGCGGGCTGTACAACTACAGGCCAACTTACTTCAATGACAAAACTGTTGTGCAGTGTCATTAAGTAAATGGTAAGAAAATTGATGCGTGAGTGAGGATTTATGCATATGTGCATTTTCCTGGGATTTCACAGAAACGTATAATCACAATAAGTAGACGATATGGTATATATTGCAATACTCACTATTCTCAATATATGTCTTGGGAGTCAATTTTTCAGACATTTTGTTCACCATATTCACTACATTTCCGGTTCATTAGGTTGACCCCTTTGATTCTTGCAGCAGATTGGATGGTGGTACATAATGCATTCATGTTGTTAAAAGCCAGTCTCATCTCACCCCAAAGATGCGGTCATGAATTGAGGTCCTCTCAAGTGAACTAAACCGGGATTTGTCAGACTGGGCCATGTTTTTCCACTCCATGGTTGTCCAGTGTTGGTGATTGGTTACCCACTGGAGTTGCATTTTAGTTCTTAGCTGACTGGATTGGAGCATGTGTGTTTGTCTGCTTTAACACTCCATCCCTAAAAAGGACTTATGAGTTGTGAGCTTCTGTATGCCATTCAGCACACTACTGCTGAATTGTCTTTACTTGCCTTCTTATGTCCTGTCCGTTATCTTGCACAATTCTTGTCATTCTTAGACCTCCTTTATCCACAACCTGTTTTTGCCCACAGGACTGCCACTGACTGGATGTTTTTCGATGTATCCGTAGCACATTTGTGCTTGAAAAGTAATGGAAGCTATTGTGCTAAAAACAAATTGTAAAAATATAGCATATTTTCTGCGTTGAATAGTATCCGATCGCATTCAACCAAAAGGGAACCTGACTTAACAAACAAGATTTTTTATATTCTTTGAATAGATTCATGAAATTATGCAACACCAAATGCTTTTGTGTGAAAGAGTTAGATGAAAAACATGTTACCTCACCAGTGACAAAGTTACCTGGGGTTATTGATCAGTTTCTCAGTGGAGGAAATGTGGACCTGACATTTCTGGGTTTTTGAGCATGAACCGTTTTTTTTCTGGTCCTGTCACAGCATCTATATCAGGTTTGGTTCTTGACTTTGAATTGGCCATTTCTAATTTTCCAACAAGCCTATCTTTGCTTATGAGTTTCAGGGCTTCTTGCATCACCAAGCTGTGCTTTAGCTTTTAGCTCACAGACAGATGTACAGATATTTTCCTGTATACTACAAAGCAGAAATCACGGATCCTTAGATAATATAGTTGTCCAGATCCTGATGTAAAAAAGCATCCCCAAACCCTTTTCTCAACGATATATCAACAGCTGTTTTCCTCAGGTCTCAGGGAATTTATTTGGATTGTTATATGATGTGGCTCTAGAACCTGTGTGTTGGGCAACGGTCTGGCAAAACACAGGTGAAATAAATTAAAAACAGTACATGTTCATTTATCTTCATGAATGTTGATGTATTTTTTACAGGTGAGGGATAATCCCTATGTCTGTTTTTCTTAGCAGGTAATGGCGTTGCGTGCGTGCGGATTCATCGTTTTTCGGCGGCTAGCGCAGGCCACACCTCCAGACGTCATTGAGTACCTCCTCCTACAGACGTCATATGGTCAACACCACTGGACCCCGCCCAAAGGTAGAGCTCATATCCGTGGCGTATTCACGTTCATACTCCACGTCTGTTGTAACAGGCATATTATGATTCTCATGTGGCCTAAAATGGTCTATTAAGTGGCAGGCGACCCATTGAATTCGATCGCAGGCAACCCATTTAAGTTGATCACCGTTGGTTGAGGTCTATCCTTTGTCAACAGTCACCCTGTTAGGGTTTTCTGAGAGAGACAGTTCAGGAAGCCATTTATGGCAACTTACCCATAAAGCACAATTTTTCCCTGCCATGTGAAACAAACATGTACCTTTTGATGTCATGCTGGTTTGTTGTCATTAGTGAATATTGTCATCAGAACTGTTTTCTACACTGGACCCATGTATAACCCTGTTTCCTGAAGTGTTGACCAAATATAATAATACAGGTAGTTCATATTTTTTAACCACGCTGGAGTCTTGTTTTTTTATTGATATTAGGGATGTGATTAAATATAAAGCTCTGGAAAAAATTAAGAGACCACTCATAATTAGTCTGAATCCCATCAAAATCACTCGGGGACAGCTAAAACGTCCGTTGGTCGGGGGCACCGCACAAAAACAGAAGAAATTGAACAATTCGCTTTTGAAAAGTAACCCATATTGGCAGTAGGAAGATGTACCAAGCTCCCTGGCTACAAGAAGCATTTATTGGCAGTAGGGCTGTACGATAAATCAAATTATAATCGAAATTACAATAGAGACATGTGCAATATCAAGTCGCCAACTTTTGCGATTTTCAGCTCCAAATAAAGGTGAATGAGGTGTGCTTAATGCGAGGCAATGGGTCCGTACACAGGAAGTCACCTTTAGTCCGGGTCCGCAATCATCATTTCACCCCTATACGAACGGCTGGTTTCTAACACTTATTCGGCAAAATCAACTAAATTTTTCTACCATATTTAAAATGGAGAAAACACAGTTGCATTAAATGAGTGATTAAATAGTTCAGTAGTTTGACACTAGGCTATTCAAATTGTTAATAAGTGTAAAATAATAACACTGAACTTGAACTCGGTTTATATTCAGTTTAATAGCACATTATGTAAGCTATGATCTCTATTTTAAAGTTATAAAACCATACGGTTATGAATTGTGATTTCTTTGACAGATACTGCAGTTTGTTATTGCGATATTTGTCAAAGGTAATTGCAATGTTTGTCAAAGAAATTGTGATTTCATTTTTCATCCAAAATGTGCCACCCTAATTGGCAGTTATTTTGATTGAAAGCGGTTCAGCTAAGTAAAAGTTTTGGATGTGTAATTTCTATTAGTTTCCTCCCAAAATTAAAATAGTAAATGTCTGCAGATCCCATCGTCCAGTGGAACAAGCATGTGTGCAAACCAGGAAACCAAGGGTCACACCCGTCTTAACCAGTTCCACTTTCGTTTCCTAGTTTGTCTCCCCACCTATTTAAAATGCGTCTGAATTAAAGAAAAAGGTCTCCCCAAAGTATTTAAAATTGGTTAACTCAAGTAGAAAATGTGTGATTATTTAAGAAAACTGTTTACTTATATTTTCTTCAAAGGTAAAATAATATTTTAAAACAAAAAGACTCCACCCAAACTCCTCTGTGTTCTCGGGCGAGGCCCTATCCTCACTGATACTAACCCTTACATGGGACTTGCAATACCTGGTTTGTGGGTATGATTTCCATGTGGGACAGAACCAAAAACAGAAAAGTATGCTCTCACTACTCGAAGTAGGAACATAGTGTCTGCTAGCTGTTACCCTAAATCCAGGATCCTAGCTAAACTTAGCATGGTCTCTTTGTTTGGTTACTTCTCTGTCTACAGAAATCATTTGAAATAAGAGTAAATAGACTTTTTCAGATAATCACACTGATTATGTGTGTGCATTGTGTGTTTCCCATCTGCCATGAGAAGTATTTTTTATGTCCTACTACCATAATGCATATCCCAGTAAATATCTGGATACAGATTAATGTGCACTTTGAACTTAAACCACTGTCATTGCTGCTCCTGATAATTAAGAACTGCATTTCTTGTGTTGTACCGCCTCTAGGTTTTGAAATCTTATTTCACATTCTTCTTGTTTTTGTTCTTGTGTTAAAAAACGTAAGCATCCAATCTGTCTAAATCCGACATTGTTTGTTTTGTTGCTTTTCAGAAAACATATTTGAAACAAAAAAGGCCCAAAACACAATCTTGGGTTGTTGTTCACTGCATTTGAACACACCATAACAAATGGTTTGTTTCTGATTGAAATGGGAAGGGGCTACCTGGACCTGACCAATTAGTTTTCATTTATTTCAGTGCAATAATGAACCCTGTCTCTAGGCCATGTGGATCCAGGGGAGGATGACCTCACCACCGCGCTGAGGGAGACACAGGAGGAGGCGGGTCTGGGGGAGGAGCACCTACAGGTGCTGGACGGCTTCCTCCAGGAGCTACACTACAAGGTGAAAGGGCGGCCCAAGGAGGTGTTGTACTGGCTGGCAGAGCTCAGGGACCCCAACACAGCAGTTAACCTCTCAGCGGAGCATCAGGACTACCGCTGGGCCAAGCTGGAGGAGGCCTGCTCTCTGGCCCAGTACAAAGACCTGCAGGACACACTGAGGGCAGCACAGCGATACCTAGACTCACAGCAGGGGAAAAACTGACAGGGAATAAGCTAATTATAATGCAGAGCATGCTGGGTGTAAACAGCCAAGAGTGGATCACTTGAAGAATGGAACAGGGTTTGTAACTTTATCCCCTGGTTATTGCCCACAGATGTACAAGTTTAATGCCCATTCTGACGTTTTGTGGGGAGAAAAGTGTAATATTAACTAACCGAAACAGTAGTGTGTGTTCCACATGTAGGTCATAAATTAAAATCCAAGATTACATTTTTCTTTCACATGTATCCCAATGTGTTTTTTTCATAGGAATTAGGTTTCAATTCATAAGTCTGGTGGAAATATGTTTACAATTTTAACTCTGGCTTTTTGGTTACGGGTTTGTATGTATTTCACTGTAGTACACACTTCTTTACTAAGCATGTGACAAAATAATTCATTTTATTTGCTGCTAGCAACAACGTCCATCACCACTATGGGGAGACAGAAACAAGGTATATTTCACAGGAGGTACACATTGACGTCCTTTAGCAGGCGCTCTCATCCAGAACGCACTCTTTGATTCACTGTTTCATAACCCCAATTACTCATGCCAATCGAACCCACAACCTTCGGGTGGCAAGCACCATGCGCTGACCCAGTGAGCTATACCCCATATAGGACAACAAAGTGAGGTCCCCACGGAGGTTCGGTTTCAGGGCAGCCACCATATCATGTAACCAGTGGCTCATTTGATGCTTTAGAAATCATGTTTTAAGACAGTAATTTATTTTAATTAGCAGCCCAATATTCAATTAGCGCTCGTTATGAAACCACTGAGGGAAATATATTCAAAGAAAGCCATGGTGCATTGACCCAATTCAAGGACGAGTGCAATATGCAAGTTGAGAAAGGTGAAAATTATTTGGATAATTCGACTTAAGAGAAAAACGAATAAAAAAGAACATTTCCGCAACTCTGGTATGCGCCCACGGTAAATTTCGTCATGTCACACACATCCCGTAAAACAAATAATCTCAGTGAAATGATTGTCTTTTAAAGTTGTACGGAGTTCCATAACATGCCTGGAGTAGATTTGGCACTTAGTGTATTTTGAAGTCGAATTACCGCTAAGGCAATAGCCTACACTGGCACCTCTAAATTGGACTGGTTGTAGCATGGTTGTATTCATAATACTGACAGTCATTTCCAGAATAAAACTGTTTATTGGTTGTTTGATAGAACCCATACAAAACGTGTTCCACGGATTTGCTCAATCTTCCTAAAGCTGAACTCCGCTTCACTACTGTCGTCTTTTACATCAACACCTTCTTACTGATCCATACAGAAAGCCCACTGATAGTAGCACGCTTTTATGAAGTGACCGTTTCTACCCAATTCGACAGTGTCGATAGTAGTCTCAATTTGCCAGTTCAAACGTAATGTAGCATGGACACAGCTTTCAACAGTACAGTTTTTGACTGATAGATTACAGTAGAGAGCTTATCCAGAGTGCCTATCAGCTGCTGAGCCCGTCGCGAATATAAGCCAATTCCGGTAGCCTATACACTCCGTGCGCCAAAACACGGACTCGAAGACACCTGCGTCGTGGAATACTCCAGATAATGACGTGAAAAATTCAATTGACACTCTGACCCGAGATGGTATACAATCTTTGAAGATCCTCCAAGAGTAGTTTTAGAGATATTTTACTAAACGCTAACCTTCCCTCACCACCCACAGCTCGACATTTCCTAAGTAATATTCCAAACGAAATTTGCATGTGTAAATTGCATAACGGATAACTTTACTCAAAAATGCCAGTTGTCCTATCACCCTGAAACTGGCAGAGATCAAAATTAAAAGCAAAATCTCCTGCAAAGTCATTTATTTAGGTGCCCATGTAGAAAATACGCACTGAGTGATAAATACAAGGATCACAGAACACAAACAGCTTAAGGAACAATAATATCAAGTCCCCCTGCTGTGCACTTGTTCCAGGCATAGCACAACCTTTCTTCCCTCCGCTACCAGGGAATAGAACATGCGACATTATCCTGCTGAGGCCTTTTGTTTACAATTCCGGCAAGACTCCAGATCTAGGCATTTTAACCTTCTAAAATATAATTATCTTCACAGGTGGCTGTCATTTCTGGTAATTTACCGTTCATGTACTCTATAGTATAGCTATTGACAAATCTAATTCCGTACCTCAATCGTCGCTATAACACACAGCTGATGGAAGAATCCCAAGTACACAGTATCTTCGCTGATTTAGACTTCTGCAATGTTCATGTTTCAGGTTATTTCTATTTACTAAATAATTAGCTTAAGTAATTGGGAGTATTCGCTGATTGATTGAACACTTTCTTAACATTACTTAATGTTATTTATGTAGGTGTGTTTTATTGGATATGTATGACCTAACAAAGATACAATTTAGATCGAAACGTTGTCTGTTTTTGAAAATTCACCATGGGAGCACACCAGAGTTGAAGACACCCCGCCCCCTCAACAATTTCTCATCAATAAAAACAAGAAATTACAGATAACTATTCCCTTGTAAGATTGGACATGAAGCCGAATGGTTTTTCATTGTGTCCTACACGTGCACGAACTCTTGTTGAGCTTCTTATAATTCCGTTGCCCAACTGTTCATTACATTTTAAGGACGAACTACATCAAAGGGTGGAGATGTTATGGTGCAGTTTGGTGTGGTTATTTAATTTAAAAACGGGGTAAAGTCTGATTATGTTTTACAATGACGTAGGATCCGTTAATATTTTTGCCGGTAGAAAGCTTTGGAATCTACTCAGATAGAGACCATCGTCTACCTTACGAGGTACTTCCTGCCGTACAAGATGATTGGTCATCAGGTTTCCCGTTAAGTACAACAGATGCTTTCGAAGGCTATAGAAATTTGATCATTGCTAACTGGCACCATTGATAACAGATGCGCTTGTTTGAAGACATTTTAGGCAATTATGTCCATTCCACAACATTTTATAATATAAATTTTATAGGTGACAGTTGCATCCTCGCAACACAATAGGAAGAGAAAATGAAATGAAACAAACTACAAAGGAGAACTGCATCGTCCACATTACTGGCTGTGGACAGTTGTTTTTTTGTCCAAACATGATAATTCTCAGCCTCAGAGGGTTAAGCGCCTTAAAACACACACACACACACACACACACACAAACACACAACTGTCCACAACTGTCAATGTTTGCAACACGGTAGAGTCTGACAGTTTGGCATGTGGTCCTTCTAATTTTGGCCTAGGATTCAGAACCGGATAAAAGCCATTTTAACACCCTCCCTGTCAATACACAGAAGGCAAAGGTCAGTAAGCGCAGGAACGGCTGTGTCTCAGTACTCTTCAATGGTTTGCTTCAAAGTGGAAATGTATGCCATAGAAATAAAATGACAATTATTTTATGCCATCATTGAAGTGAATGGGGACACCTATTGTATTTATATATTTCTATGATGTACCCACTTCTTTCAAATATCAGTGACCAATAATAATGAATACGGGGGGGAGAGGGTGCCATTTTAGAGCATTTCAACTTAGTCCACCCTCCAGTTGTTGACATTTGTCTAGTTGCTGAGAAGAATCCATTTGTGATCCCTTGGTCAAGTCATTACTTTTTTCATGACTTGAAGCCAGTTCCAGTGAGGGCATCAGTTCAAAAGAGCACAGGATGTTCTGTTGGTCTTCCTCAGACTGACATGTCAGATCTCCCCCCTGTAGTTCTTAAAAACAACAAATTATAGTCAACATATATCCAGAACTGTTTGATGGTTGAAACAATTTCCTTGGCATAAAATCCAGGCCGAGACCCTCATCATGTGAGTGCATGGTGGAACTGCTCCTGTGTTCCACAGGAAAGGTCACGTTAAAACACACATGGCGACTGCAGGCCTGAAGAGCAAGGTTGGTTGGACTGGGATGTTACCTCATTTCCACAACTTTAGCGTTTCTCCTCAGGGCCAACAAAATGCAGAGAAAAAACAAAAAAATGTAATGTCGCATCTGCGCAGTCACAGCTCAACAAAAAAAAACCATTTCTGGCTGATATATGGTGTCAACAACTCAATGTGCTCATTTGGCTATATGTGCTAACTAACAATGGAGAATGCCTTTTGGCATGTGTAAATAGTTGATTAAAATACATAATCCCCACTCGTTCAACTTTCTTCCCGCATTGTCCAACTAACTTGCTTGCATACTTGAACTCCAGGAGAGACAATTCCAAGAAAGCATATCAGCTCTGTGTGATGAGAAGCCTTGTCTGTTTTTTGTGAAACATTGCCAACAGAAAATGGGCAAACAACAGCAATGAGATTGAGAAAAAATAAGCAAATTAACCACCAAATCACTGAAAGAAGAGTGAGGGGGAAAGATAGACACGGGACTGGTAGTGCTGTTGGAGAGTTGAAGTTCCTTTTTGTAAACACAAAAAATACCACAAAAAAACAACACTAAGCTGAAGCTGAGGAGCACGGAGTGCGAGTTCTCTCCAGGTATGGAGTAGCAAAATCAACAGGTGGGTAAACACTGAATGAGTGAGTGCCAAGGTTAACGACGCAGGTCCACAACATACAGAGGTGTGTTGGCAGCGTTCCGTTCATCCTCCAGTACATCCCTGGTTCTCTCCCAGGCTGAGTCAATGGAGGCCCTGAGGTTTGGAGGCAAGGGAAGGATGGATAGAGGCAGGAGGAAGGATGGAGAGAAAAGGAAGGATGCAACACTCCAGGTTCTGTCCAGGCCCAGGTATTTCTCTCAGAGGCCCGTAAACAGTTCCAATCACAAATGAACACGGCAGCGCGAAGGTTGGCTACGGAAAGCCAAAAACAGACATTTCTTTCCGGGTGACTGCAGTTTTCTGCCATTAGGGGCCTAATGAGAGATTTAACAGGCGTGAGCTGAAGGTGGGGTCAGTTTTAGGGCACAGATTGTTATTGTAGGTTCAAGTTGATCTCCATAACACTGGACAAACAGACAGGACAGCAGAGACTGAATGGTGGACGACGAGGCAATGGGGGGGGGAGACCGCAGAAGGGACAACTTGAAGAGCAGACAACCAGATGAGTCCACCACATGGACCAACAAAACACAGGTTAAGCCTTCCTAAAAGACAGACAGACAAAGCCATATACCCAGATGGATGGACAGTCACCCAGCCAGTCAGCCAGCCAGCCCTACGGTCGAATATGAGACATGGCCAAAGTGTAAAGGGACCAAGAGGTGACCAGGTTTGGCGAATTTGTTTAAAAAAAATAAGAAAAAGTACTTAAGCCCAGAACAACCTTGAAAGTAAATACATCTAATGAAACGATGAAACGTGGTGAACAGAACTGATAGCCAATTCATACTGTACAGCAACACAAGAAGCTGCTGCAGCACCACAGGCCAGTTAGCAGCATTATTGTCATATGTTGCTCCATTCCTGGACACACTGTAGATTTTACACTAGATTTTAGAAAACAATGCAGTTAGTATCTGCACACAAAAAGCCAACTCCTGTGGCATTTTACGTTGGTTTGTGTTCGATCAGGGATGCAAGCGCCCGCTACATGAACATCCCAGACGGAAATCAAAACCATGCAGCAATGTAGGCTTTGAAGGAAAATTTTTAAAGATTTCCAAATCAGTCTCTATGCTAATAAAATGTTTTAATTTTAAAATATTATAATCACTGAAACTGCCTTACACTGAAATCTACTCCGAAGGATTTGGTCCTATTTGTCCAGTTGCTATATTAATATGAATGTACCAGGTGTAGGTGTATTTGTTTTATGGGTGTTCAAGGCTTTACAGATTCAGTAGAGGGCTTGACTGTGGCAGGGGGCGACGCATTTGGGTGTCCAATGTGATCAAGAGTCCTCGTTCCCAGAATCTTCCTGGTCGTCGTTATAGCAACGAGTAGTGAGCCCTCCTTCTCCTCCGCTGGTGCCCCCCGCCTCGCCCCCTGACTCCAAGTCGCTTTCCTCCTCCTCTTCGTCCTCCTCGTCCTCCTCCTCCATGTCGTCGTCGTAGAGGTCGTCGTAGAGCAGGTCGGAGCTGCTGTCCTGCGAGGGAACACGGGTCTGGACGCAGTACTCTGCTAGCGTGGTAGGAACCTTGACACCGTCGCGCTCCGCATCCGCCACAGTGGACACCACCTGCTTCCTGTGGGGAGGGGTTTGTGAGACGCTAATGGTTTTGTTTGCTGCGTGCGTGCGTGCGTGCGTGCGCTCTTCCTACCTGATAATTTCGGCGTACTCTTTGTCCTTGCCCTTGCTGTCCCTCCATTTGCGGAACATAACAGAGGCATCCACGTTGGCCGGGGAGAAGGTATTGGGCTCATTCAGGAGGGAGATAACACTCAGCAAGATGGTCCTGTACACGCAAACACACAGTACGGTTGGGTGCACCCCCTTTAACAGCAGTGAATGACTTCTATAAACAAGTCTTATTTTTAAATTACACAGTAAATAGCCCTCAGTCAGATTGGAATTCCTATCAAAGATTCAACAAATAAAGGAAGGGACTGGTGGATGGGTAACAAAACCAATTAAACGGTAAGCATGTCTTTAAGCATTGGTCAAAATAATATTACAGTATTAAACTGCCCAGGCATCAAAGATACACCTGCTCTTCTGAACTGAGCGTCAGGACTGGAAGGGAACCATCGAGAGGATGCCATTGGTGAGTTTTATAAAGCAATGATGGGTTCAATAGCCGTTATGGAACAAAACTGGGAACAAGTCCACCGTAATCGTAATGGGTTACCCATAATGACCCATTCAACCAAGTGAAAGGAAAAACAATGTTTACCAAAACGTGCCACACACACACACACACACACACACACACACACACACACACACACACACACACACACAATCACACACACACACACACTTCATAACGCCAAAAATAGACGTTGTGATCTAAATGCAAACCTTTAGGTTGGGACAAATCATACACACACGCGCACGCGCACGCACACACGGTTGTACGTGAAAAAGAGAAGTACTCATAGATTTTAAAATGTTAACCCAACTGGAGAGGTTTGCGGAGTGCATAATGGTAAAACCCAGTGCATTGCGTTGACTAACTCCTGTCAAAGAGACGCTGTTCCACAGCATTATAAGAGTATTCGAAAACTGCTCAAAAGGGGCCTTTTCTGTGACCCTAAAGGGGCCTTTTCTGTGACCCTAAAGGGGCCTTTTCTGTGACCCTAAAGGGGCCTTTTCTGTGACCCTAAAGGGGCCTTTTCTGTGACCCTAAAGGGGCCTTTTCTGTGACCCTAAAGGGGCCTTTTCTGTGACCCTAAAGATGTTAAGGACTTCATGACAACATAATCAACGGGATTTAGGTTGATGACACAGTACGCATGAAATTATTATTATTATTATTTAAGATAACCCCATCGTTTAAAACAAGTAACACCACAAATAACAATAACACAGTGAAATAATATATTCAACATGCATTACATGTGTTGTTATTTTTTAAAGAAACTTCACCCATAACTATAATGACACGTGTTGCTTATATGGCAGCAGAGAATTTTTAGACAACCAGTTGTCCCTCCCTGGGAAGTCTAAACTCTTCCAGATCTTTTTCAGCGAGAAGGTTGGCTACGCAAAGCAAAAACAGGCAATTATTTTCAGGCAACTGCAGTTGTCTGCCATTAGGTGCCTAATGAGAGATTTAACAAGCGTGAGCTGAGGGGGGTCGGTTTTAGGGCACAGATTGTTATTGCAGGTTCAAGTTGATCTCCATCACACTGGACAAACACACAGACAGGACAGCGGAGACCGAATGGTAGACGACGAGGCAATGGGAGGAGACAAAACTTTGCAGGTCACTTTCTCACAGCACCAAGTAATGTGGACATACTTTATTTCCTTGAGTGGTTGGGTTATCTGAGCTGACTTCCTGTATGACAGTAATAGTGCCTCACGACTTCCCCCGGTGGCTCCATTAGACGCTACTTCCTCTCGGGGTGTTTGGTTAAACACACATTCAGCACTTTCCAACTCCCCCAGGGGTACAGAAAGTGTCTCGTCGACTGACATGTCTAATCCTTTTGGCACTTTCTCTGCTGTAAAGGACTGTCTATTTTAGCACTCTACACTTTAAAGCGTTGACTTTGTAAACAGAGGCATTACGATGACATTTCATCTCCCCCAAAGACTACGAAGGAAGCAGAGAGAATGTATTTTTCTGCCTGTGCAATCATTTGTGCATAAACTGTACATGTTTTCTGTGTGAAAACGTTCTCAAAACAGCTAAACGTGGCGTGAGCTAGACCAATCAATGCCAAAGAGATGGAAAACATTTTTTTTTTTTTTTAATTGTTTGCAGTTCTGTGGCCACTGATTCGGATACGCACGTTCCACTGAACCAAACCACGCACACATCGAGTACACATTAGGCGCTAAGCGAAGTGTGAGGTACCTGACGTTCTGCGTCGGGTTCCACCTCTCCGACGGGAGCTCCCCGCTCTGGGGATCGTCGACGGGAGGGTGGAGGATGGAGATGCACACGTCTCCGTTCTGGTGGAACACGACAAGCGCTCCCATTACTCCCGCTGCACATCCGGACGCAAGCGCAGCGACAAACCAACGGGACTGGGCTCAACACTTACCTCGTAGATGTTGGGGTGCCACATCTTGGTGAGGAAACGGAAGGTCGGAGGGGAGTAGGGGTAGTCGATGGGGAACTTGATGTGAGACTGACAGACACAGAATTGCCCATCAGTTTCCAGCACATGTAATCAATCAAACGCATGAGAGAGAGCTTGGTTTATGTGCGGTTATAATGCTGTCACAGACATTCATCGGAACACAACTATACTGCCTCCCACCAATGGGTGTCACCCACTGTGTAAACAGACCCCCGTTTAGAAGTGAAACCAAAGAGAAGCACGAGAACATTCTGTCCGGCAGACCCTCGGTTTTGGGGAGAGGCCCCGCTTTGCTCCCGTTCAGACAGCATTGTCCACCTTTCGAAACACTCTCTGTGCAGACACGACAAGGTTGGTGTCAACTTTACTGCCGATACCCCCTCAAATGAACGTTAACTGGATTATTAGTTGAAAAGATGTCACATGACCATTAACATTTAAAAAAAAATTGTGAGAAATTTGACATAATTCGTAGGTCCTTTAAGGCCGGCTCACTCCAACCAGATAAATACACACTATTTGTGGTCGTTAAAAATAGATGCCTTTTTTAACTCCTGTACAACCTGAGTATCCTCCCCTTGGAGAATCTGCATAGCCTAGTCCAGACATGGGCTCTTTCCCACAAGACTCCTGGGGAGGAGTGGCAGACCAGCCACACTGAATAAGTCACTCAGGGGAAAAGGAGAAGAGTCTCATCATGCCCTCCTCTCTCTTTCGCTCTGCGCTGAGGTGCCATTTATATCCACCCACAGCTATAAATAGTGGTCTGGAGCCTAACGCTCACTGCAAGGGGGAAGACAGCAGTTTATGGAGTCAAGAGTGAAAGAGAAAGGAGGAGAAAGGAGAGGCGGAAACAAATACACAAGATCCTACCCGCCACTAACCAACAAAGACCCACGACTGACCCTCCACAGACTGCTTACCTTAAAGTAGCCTCCTTCATACAGTGTGTTGGGGGGGCCAAAGATGGCCACCTCCCAGTTGTAGAGGTCTGACTCTTCTACTAGGCCAATGCGGAAGCCTTCCACTGGCTGCTCCTGCAGGGACTTGAGCTCCATCATCAGGGCCTTCTGGGAACTGGGCGTTGAATGGTGAGCCATGGCTATCCCACTTTTCACACCAATAGGCCTATAAAGAAAGGGTGTGTGGGGAAGAGGGAGAAGACAAAGAGATGTTTGTTTGGATCAATAAAAAACTAAAACAGTTCACTCAAAACTTCTCACAGTTGTCCTCGGCTCACAATGAAACAACTAATGACTAGGCCTTGTTGGCTTACTGGCTACAATATCTACAAATAAGCATAGCAACAGGCACACATTTATAGGGGAGGCGGTTAACTCTTCAGACATCTATGGAGCAATATCATAATTTAACTTTGAAGAGGTCTTTGGGAAGAGTTGCACGCAGTTTGACTACAGACAGAGCAACGATAAGACAGGCAAACGTTAACACCACGAACTCAAAGCAGAACAAACTATGTATGCTTTAAGAAAACATGGGAATAACTACAACGATTAGGCCTTTGAAACTCAAATGTATAAAAATTAATGAAACACGAATTACCTCTATCCGCGAAGCGTCTGTACTACCTTGTAGGGGTTTCAATGGGCTAAGGCGAGCTATTTGTTTTGTAACAGTAGAAGCATACACAGTGAAATCATTCGCACATGTCAAGTTTAACGTTGACAGTACTGTTCTATCTTGACTAGGCGACAGGAACACAGCACAATGTTGTCCTCGCGTTGTATTTTTCTTCTTTGTGCTACTGTTGGCACTTAGCGTGGGGGGATACACAACAACGTTACGACACTCTTTGATACATTCTTGGGTCCAAAACTCTAGTCACGAATTGCTCTCGCTGACATTTTCCCTGTCTCCCCTGGTAATAGCCCCCGTTCGGACAGTCTCTCAGCTGATCCGCTGGTTGTTTATGTTTGTTTATCTGCTCTTTGGCACTCGAACTTCTCCCCACGTCAGCTCAACCCCCACCGAGTAACTTGAAAAACGAAGCAGCCTTCTTTCTCCACAACATTTCCTCCACCGCCACGTCGAGGGGGTTGCAATTTATCGAGCTAACTTTCGTGGAAAAGGCAGTCCGTGGAAGCTTTGTACTTAAGAACTACACTGAATTTTATCGATTTCTATTTTCACCCTATCGATGCTTCCGGCTATCATTGCGCGTGTCTGCCTGTCCAGGACGTACTTGCGTAACTAGACTCACGTCTTACGTGCGCGGTCCTATCAGTTCTATGTGCACGATTTTGCTGTGTGGCACGTCATGTAATTTAATGACAGCTTTCTTATTTGAAATGGTTATAACTTAATTGGAATCTGTCATGTATAGAGTTGATAGGCATAAGCTCCGGGATGGTTTGGCATCCGGTTCAATGAAAAGCTCTACCCAGGCTGAGAAATCTGTTTATCCCGATTTACAGGATTGGTAGTGCTCACAAAAAACTGTGAAATGTGGATTACAGGGCCTGCTCAGACAAAAACAATTATAGATATGACTTTTTTCTTCTCCTGTATTGTAGTGTTTTATGGCATATGTGGACCCCAGGAAGAGTAGCTGAAGCTTTCATACGTTATTGATTGGGATACTAGTACAAACCTTAATAATTTTCCAAATGTTAAAATAGGTGTAACTGTGTATAAATTGCATTAGCTAAACAATGCAATGAACAGTTTACTTGCATCCAGGCAAAAGCTGTCACAATGAGGCATGTGTAGCAGGACACAGGCTTCGCAAATACAAGCAGCACAGTTGTAGGCATATGAACAACGACCTACAAAAACAGCAGGGCAGGAGGAAATTAAATAGGGACTAAACAAGGGGTTAACAAGACACCGATGAAAGCAATACACTATGGAGACTGAACACCGAAACAGGAAAACCAGAACCAAAACTCACAGAGCATACAAACAGAATGACCGGCACAACACAAGCGGTGGCCAGTCGTTACAAAAGCTGTCCTCACAAACAATGCCACGATTCTCAAATGTGTTTTATAAAGCACTTATAAAGCGCTGATAAAGTTCAGCCTAAAATGTCATTGAGCAATGCAATATTGAAGCACAGTGGCGAGGAAGAAGAAACATCTTCCTGGAAAGGCCAGAACCTAGGAAGCCAATCGGAGTTTAAAGTACCTAGGTTTCCACCCTTTTGGCCAGAGATTTGATACAAACCAATACATTTTATATAATAAAAATATGCGAATTTGCTAGCCCACTCTAATCCTTGCACATGCTAACTGTACCAGTGAGATTGTTCAAATATTAGATTATTATGTATAATAGCAAGATCATTTTTATTTGTCAAATTAGCAGCCTCACATAAATCATCATGATACCAGAATTATACACTATTTATTAAAAAGGACCATCAAGCTTAACAGCGAGAACTTTCACTACCCTGTGAAGTTCACATACATTACTCATCTGTAGCCTAATACAGTGTTTTTCCACCTTCCTACTGGAGGCACCCCGCCCTGTAGGTTGTAGATCTCCCCCAGCTCTAGCACACCTGATTCAAATAATCAGCTCATTATCACGTCCTTGATGAGCTACATCAGGTGTGTTAGGGCAAGGACAGATCGAAAACATGCAGGGTAGTGTGCCTCCAGGAACAGGGTTGAAAAACACTGGCCTAAAAACTGCATGTCGTCAGAGTCCTAGTGAAGGAGGGCCATATATTTCATCAGATGGCTGCAAGTTTACTTTGACATGAAAGCAATTCAAGTGATTAAGTGAACACAAAGGCGTTCCCAACAAAACAATTGGGTAAATGTTGGGCAAACATGAGTGTGAGTTGGCTTTTCTTTACAGCATTCAAAAAGAGTGAACAACGTGAGATCATCAGAAGAGAAAGTACATGTTAGTTTGCATGCCATATGTAAGTGCTCAGCGGTCAAGACAAAAAAAACTATTTGACCAGATGGGCCACAGACAGGGAAAGCTAGGGGTCATTAGTCCACTATTCATCAGGTTTGGGACCAGGACAATTCATATTGTTAAAGGTAGAATATCTGTCAACAGGCCACCAGATAAGACACAAGAAAGGACAGAATGAACTTTGCCCCTGGACTGTTGCAACATACACCGATCAGCCATTACATTATGACCACTGACAGGTGAAGTGAATAACCCTGACAATATCGTTATCAGCAAGGGAACATTCTGACCTCAAATTTTGATTTGTTAGATGCAAATGTAAGGATCTGAGTGACTTTGACAAGGGCCAAGTGATGACAACTGGGTTAGAGCATCTCCAAAACTGCAGGCCTTGTGGGGTGTTTCCTGGCCTGCAGTGGTGTGTACGTATCAAAAGTGGTCCAAGGAAGGATTAGCGGTGAACCAGCAACAGGATCATGGGCGGTCAAGGCTCCGCAAGGCACATGGGGAGCAAAGGCTGACCCATGTGGTCCAATCCAACAGACGAGCTACTGTAGTTCAAATAGCTGAACATGTTAATGCTGGTACTGATAGAAAGGTGTCAGAACACACAGTGCATTGCAGTTTTTGGATATCAGGCTGGGTAGCCGCTGACTAGTCAGGGAGCCCATGCTGACCCCTGTGACAACTGCCGAACACACCTACAATGGGCACGTGAGCAACAGAACTGGACCACGGAGCAATGGGTGAAGGTGGCCTGGTCTGATTAATCAGGTTTCTTTTACATCCTGTGGATGGCGCGTGTTTGTTGCTTACCTGGAGGACAAATGGCACCAGATTGCACTATGAGGAGGAGGCAAGCTGGCAGAGGCAGTGTGATGCTTTGGGCAATATTCTGCTGGGAAACATTGTGTCCTGCCATCCGTGTGGATGTTACTTTGACACGTACCACCTACCAGAGCATTGTTGAAGACCATGTGCACCCTTTCATGGCAACAATATTCCTTGATGTCACTGGCCTCTTTCAGCAAGATAATGCACCCTGCCACAAAACAAAAATGGTTCGGGAAGGGTTTGAGGAACACAACAATGATCTTGCAACCATCTTGCAACTTACAAGACTTAAAGGATCTACTGCTAGTGTCTTGGTGCCAGATATCACAGCACACCTTCAGAGGTCTGGTGGAGTCCATGGCTCGATGGGTCAGGGCTGTTTTTGGTGGCAAAAGGGGAACTACACAATATTAGGCAGGTGGACATAATGTTCCGGCTGATTGGTGTAGATATTCATCTAGATGTATTAATATTTACATTAGGTCACATACTGTAATCCTGTACCGGGATTGGTATGTCATGCTATACTGCAAATTACTGTTGTTTGATCAAATTGCAAAGCTCCTTCAAGTCGGTTCAACCTATTTAACATCACTGTGTGATAACTGCACAGTATTGGCACCAAACATTTTAGTGTTAGGAGGGGAGCTTTAAAAAAACACTCATCAAGATCTGTAGACAATGCCTATATTGGTCCTACTCATCAATTATTAATGGCGCTTGTCAACCATAAGGTCCCATATTAAATCTTCAAAAACATCCTTTTGTTAGTTTTACTTCCTACTGTATTGTGATTATTTGTATTAGTATTTGTATCATTCATTTAACATTAAACATTTCAAACATAATTTTTAGCATCTTTCGAGGTCTACGAATCTTAAAAAGGTTGACCTACAGAGAACAAACTCAGTAGGATAGTGTAACATGTTGGCCAAAACATACTACTACATGGGATGTAACCAGACCAGATTCATCCTACTACATGGGATGTAACCAGACCAGATTCATCCTACTACATGGGGTGTAACCAGACCAAAGACATCCTACTACATGGGATGTAACCAGACCAGATTCATCCTACTACATGGGATGTAACCAGACCAGATTCATCCTACTACATGGGATGTAACCAGACCAGATTCATCCTACTACATGGGGTGTAACCAGA
>JACXGJ010009486.1:0-24222 GCA_016801105.1 Esox niger | reverse complement strand
TAGCCTTGTGTCAGGGGCAGGTAATAGTGGTCCACCAGGTAGCCTTGTGTCAGGGGCAGGTAATAGTGGTCCACCAGGTAGCCTTGTGTCAGGGGCAGGTAATAGTGGTCCACCAGCTAGCCTTGTGTCAGGGGCAGGTAATAGTGGTCCACCAGCTAGCCTTGTGTCAGGGGAAGGTAATAGTGGTCCACCAGGTAGCCTTGTGTCAGGGGAAGGTCATGGTGGTCCACCAGGTAGCCTTGTGTCAGGGGAAGGTCATGGTGGTCCACCAGTTACTGTCTACCATGTGTTTCAGGCTTCAGCACACCCCAGTTGTCACTTTGACCCCCACCTCCTCACCCCTCGTATAAATAGTCTTATGGAAGCATTACTGCTTTGACCTGGGTGATGACCCCACATCCCAGTACACCTTCCTCCCCTGAGCCCTGAGTCTGCCCTCTGACCCCGCTGAGCACACTACATGTTTCCTGTCTTCCTGTGGTTCACAGCACACAGCCTTGTTAGCACCATCCAACTAGTTGAAACAGTTCAAACCCGGCCCTGCTAAATCCATTTGGACTGGGACCCAATGGCAGGGAGGTGATTTTTCAGAGGGGAAATGGGATCTTTGGCAGTCAATGCATAAGCCAGATGGGGCCTAATTCAAAACGTGCCTCGGTGTGTGTGTGTGTGTGTGTGTGCCTGTGCGTGTGTAGGTGAGAGACGGCGCAAGGCGGTGTGCGTGAGGAAGAGTGACCAACTCGGGGTGTCGGACCAACGCTGTGAGCATCTACCTCGTCCCAACACCGGCACTGAATCATGTAACACTGACTGTGAACTCAGGTACACACGTGCACACACACACACACACGCACACACCCAAACACCTGTTACCGACTGTAACCCCCTAGCCTGTTTGCAGGTGGCATGTAGCGGGTAAGAGCGAGTGTTCCGCCAAGTGTGGCCCTGGCCATCGGACCCTAGACGTCCAGTGTATGAGGTACAGCACCGCCAAGAGACAGAGCGAGAGGATGGAGAGCCGGGCCTGTTCCCAACTTCCCAAACCTCAGGCCAGAGAAGCCTGCCACGGGGACTGTCTCCTAAAGAACTGGCAGTACAGCGCTTGGTCACAGGTGCGTGGGGAGTAACACGTCACCGACCCACACCCACGTCTGTCTGTATCAAAGCGGGCCTTTCGCGTTCACGGTGTTAAAGAAAAATAATGGGTCTTGAGTCCAAAGTTCTATTCGATATACGGCCACCTAGTATGACCGCAGTCCGAGTAATCAAAGTATCTAGGTATGACAGGCTTCTTTGTAGCATCTTCACTGACCACGCCCCCAACTCAAAGTTGTCACACATTGAACAAAGAAGAAATGCCAGGTCATTCTCTAGTCAAGCTTATCTCTTCAACAGATAAACAGAGAACCCAGACATCTGTTACTCATTGACCTAGGTCACAGCATACTAAATGAAACCATCATAGAAATGTATATAAACTCATAACCGCCATTGTAATATAAAATAAAACATTGAATCATTATATTGCTTCACAATTTCAAATTTCTCTCACAACGGTTACCTGTCACATGATTTCGTGTGGCTGATTTCATGCAATATTGACTTGAGGTGATATCGTTACTTTTCTTTCCTTTACAAATGCTCGGATGTGTGCAGTGTTCAAAGACGTGCGGTCGAGGTTCCCGTACCCGGGACTCCTACTGCATGAACAACCTGGGCCGGAGGCTGCAGGACAGGGAGTGTAGCGACTACCCCCGGCTGGTCGCAGAGAGCTGCAATGACCAGGCCTGCCCTGACTGGTCCGCCAGCGAGTGGAGCGAGGTACGGGACTTGGCGGTCGTGTTTGGACACGTTCTTTCCTAAAAACCTACACAAGTTCATGTATACACAGGGCGTGGCTACTCGTCATTCGCTTTTAAATGTGCACACTTTGACGGTAACACCTGACACCCTCCGCTCTCACGCGCGCGCCTTCACAACGCACACGTTGGTAGACACCTGATTACGCCGCCGCGCGTCGCCCTGTGTCCCTCTTTCCCTGGCAGTGTCTGGCGACGTGCGGGAAGGGGATGAGGCACAGGCAGGTGTCCTGCAGCACGGGGGTCGGAGAGGAGAAGCTGAGCGAGCACTTCTGTGACCCCAGCACCAAGCCTCCCGCCGTGGGGAGCTGCGAGCTTCCAGAGTGCGCTTCCTGGCAAGTCGGAGCCTGGGGACCGGTGAGTCTGGAACCGTGTGAACGCGGCTGTCGGTGTCTGGTTGCTGGTGTGTTTTTAAAAGGTTCTTGTGTCAGTGTGCTTTTTTGAAGCATGTTTATGTATTCAGAGGCAGCGGAGGTGTTTCTGATTCCCTGTGCGGTCAGGGGGGCAGGGATGAATGTTGGAGTATGAAACATTAGAGCCTGTGTTATTTGTGTCTGGCTACACATCCGTGCAATTATTTCCCAGCATGTGTGCGTGTGTGTGTGTGTGTGTGTGTGTGTGTGTGTGTGCGTGGGGTCAGATTTACTCTGACAGGATATGAGGGCAGAATGAGAGCGCTAGGGAGGAAATGGCAGCTCAAGTCAGAGCACACCGCTCCATAACTCAACAGGCTATCAGGTTCCCCATGGTCTTAGAAGGGGCCAGACACTCAACCCGCAAACACACACACCCCCCCCACACACACACACACTCACATAGCTGCAGTTTATACACACCTGGCCTGGGAGTATAGTATAAACCGGTTGGCGATGCATTAATGAATAAAGGAATGAATGCGTTTATTTAACACACACATTTGACCATTTATTTACTCATCTGAATGTGTTGGCGGGAACCTCAGATAGTGCTGGTATATATCTGAATGGTAATTCCAAAGCAGTCATTATCTACTCTCCGAATATACTGCCTTTCCTCCACCTTCTCAACACCAAATACACATCCACACATTAACACACATCCACAACCCCCACACCCACACACAGAGAAACACACACACACACACACCAAATGGGTTTGAACTGACTCTAATGTTAGCAGAGATTTGGGTGTCTGGGAAAGCAGCATGGTTCCCCGTCACCAGGCTGCATCCGACTGGGCTGCACTTCCCGTGGTCCTCCGCTCCTTCGCATCTGAAACGTCTTGAGCCGAGTTTCTAACGTCAGTCCTCCCGGAGACTCGGACGGCCGTCTGACCGCGTGCCTTTCTGTGCGGTTGCAGTGTGCGGTAACGTGCGGCCGCGGGTACCAGATGCGGTCCCTGAGGTGCGTGTCGGGTGCGTACGGTGACACGGTGGACGATAGGGAGTGTAACGCGGCGTCCCGTCCCAGGGACAGCCAGGACTGTGAAGTGGCCCCCTGTCCCTGGGCCTCTCCTCAACACAGCACCGTCCGTCCCGACAGCGGCGGTCAGCACCTGACCCAGTGGAGATACGGTTCCTGGACCACGGTGAGCAACACACCCAAACCCTCGCCCTGGTTTTAGTCTGGGTCTCATCTAAAAGAGAGGCCTCTGTCTGTCTTTAATGCTCCGCATTGTTTCCGAGTGCTAATGAGAAACAGATCTCTGTCTAAACACGCGGCTTTGGTTTCAAACATGTCGGCCTACCGGTCCATCAGAGAAGATACATGCTTGTGTTTCCGGCTAACGCCAAGTGTGGTCCTTCAGAAAATACACACACATTCCCTTCTGGACTGATGGTGCTGCTTTGTCTTCTGAAGTCATGGAAAATGGGATGTTAGTACCACTGTGATATTTCCATTGTGATTGCCCTTTGGCAATGTTTACATCTGTATTTCTTCAAGTTGAGATAACTCGAGTGCAGCTAGAAAGTCACCAGACTAAATCCTCTGAAAATAGGGAATAAAAAGAAATTATATATTGGTAATTTAGTTAAATTCAGTTTGTCACAATTCCAGAATAAGCGGCTGAAGTGGTGTCTGAAATTGGTGGTGGTGTGTAGAAATAATTGAGCCCATGAGTTAATCCCAGCATGAGATGATTGACTGTAGTATTTAATGCAGAACGTTTAACACCATGCTGTAAGTCTCATCATACATGTGTCTGTGTGTGTGTGTGTGTGTGTGTGTATATGTCTCAGTGCTCTGTGTCTTGTGGGAAAGGGAAGCGTGCCCGCTACGTCAGCTGTCGTGATACTCAGGGGGGCGTGGCAGACGAGTCCTACTGTGCTCACCTGCCCAGGCCCCCAGAATCCTCTTCCTGCTTCAACCCGTGTGGCCAGTGGCGCTCCTGGGAATGGTCTCCTGTACGTGACAGTGGTTATTTTTCAATTCTATTACTTTTCTGGGCATCATGTAAGAGCAGCTATTTTGTAGTCACCTTGCCTCATACTGATGAAAGAATGTCTGAGTGTTTGTTCGTCTCTCTACCCAGTATTCAGTGACGTTTGGGTGTGGTTTTGTCTCTACCCAGTGTTCAGTGACGTGTGGGTGTGGTCTTGTCTCTATCCAGTGTTCTGTGACGTGTGGGTGTGGTCTTGTCTCTACCCAGTGTTCAGAGATGTGTAGGTGTGGTCTTGTCTCTACCCAGTGTTCAGTGACATGTGGGTGTGGTCTTGTCTCTACCCAGTGTTCAGTGACGTGTGGTGTGGGCCGGGCAAACAGGCAGGTGGTATGCAGTACCTACCACCACCAGGTAGACGAGTCCTTCTGCGACCAGGACGAGAGGCCAAGTACAGAGCAAGAGTGCACAGCAGGCCCCTGCCAGTGGCCCAATGACATTGACATCTCAAATGTCCCCTCGGCAGATTACCAGTGGAGGACAGGACCCTGGGGAGCAGTATGTACCGTATTATAATTTACACTGACCATGTCACCTGACTGAGGACATGAGGGCCAGTATTTTTCACTGACAGTGTCACCTGACTGAGGACCTGAGGGACAGTATTTTACACTGACCATGCCACCTGTCTGAGGACATGAGGGCCAGTATTTTACACTGACCGTGTCATTTAACTGAGGACCTGAGGGACAGTATTTTACACTGACCATGTCACCTGACTGAGGACATGAGGGCCAGTATTTTTACACTGATTGTGTCACCTGACTGAGGACCTGAGGGACAGTATTTTACACTGACCATGTCACCTGACTGAGGACATGAGGGCCAGTATTTTTACACTGATTGTGTCACCTGACTGAGGACCTGAGGGACAGTATTTTACACTGACCATGTCACCTGACTGAGGACATGAGGGCCATTATTTTTCCTAGTAAGGTGACATAACTATACAATACAATGTATATTCATTACTTGTCCTTACATAATTCTCAATGCATTACTGGTGTTAATCACATAGGAATGTGTCACTGTACTCTCTCCCTCAGGCCGGGTGGAGAAGATGCGTCTCATATGTACCTGCTGCTTGGTTCAAGGCTGTGCTCTCTTACATTGTTCTTCTAAAGTGGATGTTTTCCATCTTTGCGGGGACCAATTTTATTGTAACTCCTACAGCCAGCTAGATTGCCTTTTTAATTTAGTAAACAGGAGTGTTGTCCAGCTCAAGTCTTCCACTACACCAAAGTGTGGGCCAGATTCAGCTGGTCAACTTAAAGGTGAGGTCTTACAGGGCGTGTCCGTAACCCCGGGTGTTCCCCATCCACAGTGTTCCAGTACGTGTTCCGGGGGGTTCCAGAGGAGAGTGGTAGTGTGTCAGGACGCTGAGGGCCGCAGCACCAACCACTGTGATGAAAGGGTCAAACCTGAAGAGTCTAAGAGCTGCAACTCGGGCCCCTGCCCTCTGTGGAACTACGGTATCTGGGGAGAGGTGAGCATAAATCTATAGCAAGACCTTGGCTACATGCACCCAGGAGAGTTTATGCTTATTCATATGACTAAAAACTAAGTAATGTCTTATTTTAAGAGCGCTGTTGTTTTGGCAACAGATACTATACTGTTAGATCCAGAAATATTTGGACACTTTTTTCGCTCTGTACTCCACCACAGGGTTGAACAAAAATATCACATGAAAGGTTTAGGAATAGCAACCATTTTCATACACAGGCTCAAATGTAATTGGACAAATTAACACAATCATAAATAACATTTTCATTTTTAAAACAAGAATCCTTTGCAGGCAATGACTTCTTGACGTTTGGAATGCATGGACATCACCAAATGCTGGGTGTTCTCCTGTGTGTTGCGTTGCCCGGCCTTTAATGCAGCTGTCTTGAGTTGTAGTTTGTTTTTGGGTCTTTCTGCCTTAAGTTTTGTTTTCTGCAATTTCAATACATGCTCGATCGGGTTGAGGTCAAGTGATCGATTCGGCCATTGCAGAATATTCCACTTCTTTGTCTTAAGAAACTTCTGGCTTGCTTTGGCAATAGGTTTAGGGTCATTGTCAGGCTGCTTTTGTTGTCTGTCACATCATCAATAAACACTAATGACTCAGTGCCATTGGAAGCCATTCATGCCCATGCCATTATACTGCCTTCACCGGGTTTTGCAGATGATGTGGTATGCTTCGGATTATGAGCCGTTCTAAGCCTTCTCCACACTTTTTCTTCTCATTCTGTTATAGGTTGATCTTAGTTTCATCTGTCCAAAGACTGCTGTTCCAGAACTGGGGCTGGCTTTTTTGTATGTTTTTTTTGCAAAGTCTAATCTGGCCTTTCTATTCTTGAGGCTTATTAATGGTTTGTGGTGAATCCTCTGTATTAGCTCTTCTCTTTATGGTAGATTTGGATAATGATATGCCTACCTCCTGGAGAGTGTTCTTCACTTGGCTGGATGTTGTGAAGGGTTTTTCTTTTCCATGGCAAGGATCCTATGATCATCCACCACTGTTGTCTTCTGTGGACATCCAGGGCTTTTTGTGTGGCAGAGCTCACCAGTGTGTTATTTTTCTCAGAATGTACCAGACAATTGATTTGGCCACTCCTAATGTCCCTGGTTCCTATCTATCTGATGGATATTTTTTAAGCCTAAGCATGGCCTGTTTTACTTGCATTGAGGGCTCCTTTGACTGAGTGTTGTTGGGTAACAGCAACAGCTTCCAAACGCGGATGCCACACCTGGAATCAACTCCAGACCTTTTACCTGTTTATTTGATCAAAAAATAATGAAGGAATAGCCCACACCTGTCCATGAAACTGCTTTTGAAGGAATTGTCCAATTACTTTTGGTCCCTTGAAAAGAGGGGGCTGCATATTTAACCTGTCCTACAATTTGGATGTGAATACCCTCAAATTAAAGCAGAGAGACATTAAGCCCATATTATTTAACTGTAACAAAACTTGTGTCAGTGTCCATTTATTTCCAGACCTAAGTGTGACACAATATTAGCCTATTTTATATGCTATTAGTCTATTTATTTATTAAATGTTGGATATTTCCACCGGACATTTTGGTAGATGATATTTTCTTCGGCCGGCAACTGCATAGAATACCAGTGAAAATCCAGCATTTGCCAGCCAACGTAAACCCAGGCACACAAACCTGCTTCATTTAAGGGACAACGGCAGAGCAGAAAACAACACATTCCTCTGCACCTCTTCCTCATTGACTCCTGCCGTGATAGATATATTGCCATACTGCATTTAGTAGCTTGCCTTTAACTCCATAGTGTAACCGAGTGCTGTGTGGCTTGTCTCTCCCCTTTCAGTGCACCCAGACCTGTGGTGGAGGCAGGAGGACACGCCAGGTGGTGTGCCAGCGGCCCAACGGACAGAGACTCAATGACCACAACTGTGACATCCTGGACAAGCCTCCTGACATGGAACAATGCAACCTGCACCTGTGTCCAGGAAGCGCATCCTGGCACCGCCGACCATGGAAGCCGGTACGATAGTACTTCCTCTTCCCCTTACTCCTTCCTCTTTCCCCGGGGCATGTCACTGTGAGTCATGAGTAGAAATGGGGGTGTGCTTCAATTACAGGGAGTATACTTCTGCCTTAACTGCTAACAGCTAGCAACTTGCAGCTAGGAGCTAGCGGCTGGCTAACTGCATTTTAGCCTATCTGTGGGAGAGTCAATGCTAGCCACAGCGCTAGGCTAGCCACAGCCCACCCACAATGGGCCCTGTAGTGGCATGGTGCTGATTAGAAACAAGGGGAAAAGAACACAAACAGGATGCTGCTCCACATTGGGAATCATCAAAAACACATGGTTCCCATTTGGAACTTAGGCTCCAAATAAAAATATAAATTAGAAGGACAAAGTTGTCCAACAATGCCATGTATTTCTAGGGATGAGTGAATTACTCAAAATATATTTATTTCTTATGTGAAGTGTGAGGTAAACTTTTTTCGTGATTGCTGTCACCCTGTAACCGAATTACACAAGTGTATATTTGTGTATAAGAGTTTTTAATATTATTACATTTATCAAACAGCAATGAGTGACTTACATTATTTTGTGTATGTAACTTTGTACAGTATGATTTTATTTTTAGTGGCTAGATTTTATATTTGAATATGATATTTAATATTTTTACTGGTGCTTTTTGGTTAAGTATCTTGGTTGAATAATTACAGTTTGTACAGAGGAGAATATTTTCAAAAAATTTAATCTGTTTTTTAGTATTTTTGTTATTATGAAAAACTTATTTTTAAAGGCTTATCAATTAATTATGCAGTTTTCTAAATGTGTCGTCTATCTTGAAAAGTTATATTTAAATTCTACCATACCTGTGTAAGCATAATGTAGATAGGTGTGTTCCCAAGGCTTAATCCTTTTTACTGCAAAAATAAGATTTACAGTATTTTTTATCAGAAAAATACAAGTTCAAATATACTATAGAACACTAAAGAATTACACTTTAAACATAATTTTAGGTTCTAGTTATTACGCATATATTTGAAATGCTTAGAAACATAAAAAGGGAGAAAAAAGCTATAATGCCTACACCGCAAATTTGCCATGGTTAAAACACCAGTGACAGTGTTGCATTACCAGTTTCAAAATGGGTCTAATTACAAGTTAGAAATATATAGTACCATATACAAGCCTTTCAAGCTTGATTATGTGGATTTCCTATTAGAATCAGACCAGAATGGTGTACCTTACATTTGGGAAACTCCCTGCAATAGGTCTTGCTGGAAAATCTTGTAATCTGGGTTTAATAAATTTGGTTTAATACTGGTTATTAAAACAAACAATGGGTATATTTTACACTTACATTGTTAATTGAAAACCTGAATCCCCAAAAAATCTACACAATGATAAATCAACTCTAGGTAACACTGGCCAATCTGCTGTGTAAAAAAGGCAATTATCAGGGTTGGAAAGTCATGCACAGTAGTAGCTACAGAGGCCAGACATCTTGTACCAGATAAAATTGTCCAGGGATAGCTTTTTAACAAAACACTCAACCTCGCCTGATGTAGTTTTCCTTTTTTGTCTTTTGTGTGTTAGTTAGCCATGGTGGCGAAGTGAAAAAGCTATTTGTATGGTGAGCTATTCGCCTCTATTGTAAAACTGCACTAAAGTCAAGGAGAAGTCTACTTCAAATGCTGTTTACAGTGTTGTTTCTATAGGACAGCCAGTCTGCCATTTTGATGGCGATTTAAAAGCCATTTTGATTTTAACTGTGAAAAATTGGCTGTAGGTGCTATTTAATGATTTACACTATACAAGACATTATAAGTTGGATCATCAACAGATAATAGTAACGTGACTACAGTGGAGTAGGAATTGGTATGAAAAACACTATAAAATAAATAAAATATTGAGCTACATATGTTTATATGTTTATGTTAATTAAATTGTATTGTTGAATACAAATAGTGCTCTGAGTAAGAAGGTTTGTTTGAAGAAATATTGTTTTGGTCAAATCGTTCGACCTTTTTTTCAATACATTTGAATACCTCACCTTGAGAGGATATGAATGGACTTTACAAAGTACTAGACTATTTTAGTAAAAACCCCTGTCAGGAGGCTGAAACTTGGCAGGTGGATATTTCAGTAGAAATCCATATTGTCACAGCAACTGCAAACAAAATCAGCATATTGTCATTTTCCATTTCAGTCTTGACTTAAAACCGACTGAAAACCTGTGGTTTGATTTTTTTTTCGTGAAGGAAGGTTAAAATCCCACAAACTCTTAAACATATTTGAACAAGGCAGAATATGATTTAAATATTTTGAACAATGTAGCTCAATATTTATATTCTTTAATTATTTCATACAGTAATTTTTCCTAATGTGTTTCAAGTGTATCAATATTCTATGACCCCTTTATCATGTAGTAACCAAAAGTGTTGAACAAATCAAAATACATATTTTAGATTCTTGAAAATAGCCTTCCTTTGTACACTCTTGGCATTCTCTCAAGCAGCTTCATGAGGTAGTCACCCAGAATGCTTTTCCAACATTTTAAAGAGGAGTTCCCATGTTTGCGGAGTACTTGTTGGTTTCCTTCACTCTGTGGTCCAGTTCATCCCAAACCATAGCACTTATGTTGAGGTTGGGTGATGTGGAAGCCAGGTCATCAGATGCTACACTTCATATTAGTCAAATAGCCCTTACACATCCTGGAGGTATGTTTTGGGTCATTGGGCTGTTGAAAACAAATGATAGTTCCACTAAGAGCAAACTAGATGGGATGGTCTTTCAGAAACGTATCCTCTGCAGCAGAGGGAGACTTGGATTTCCTCTGGTTCCTTAGGAAAGTGAGTAGAATCACACCACTTGATGGTTATTGTGACTGTATTTCCTTTAAAAGTTCTCAAAATGTTTTAAAGAAATGATAGTTTGTCGTTTATCTTTGCTTATTTGAGCACACAGCTATCATCAAGGCAAGTGGTGGCTACTTTGAAGAATCCGAGTATGAAATGTATTTTGGTCTGTTTAACGCTTTTTTGGTTCCTACATGATTCCATATGTGTTATTTCATAGTTTTGATGTATTCACCATTATTCTGAGATATCAAAAATAGTTCGAAAGTAGGTGTGTAAACGTTTGACTAGTACTGTATGTACATAATGTTACATGCAACATTGAGATAAAGACAGTCTATAATGGTGCACAAACATCTAAATATGCAATCCATTTTTAAAGCACTACCATTTTATCTACTTCCAATGTGGCTTTCATCAGAACGGCTGATTTCTCAAAAGTTTAAACAGAAATGGCGTCCGCAAATCCCGTATCAGCTGAAGTACACAAATACCTCTCTCTTATGACATTGTAGTCATTGGTTGCTGTTTCTCTTTTTTTGGGCCAGTTTTTATATTTCTGAAGGATTTTCTTTTTTGTTGAAATAAAAGCATATTTATTTGTTTATTCATTGTTGCAGCTGATTTTGTTTCAGTTTAGATACATATAACACTTGGAATGAACTATCTGTCATAACCTTCATGACGCTGTCATAAACCTGACTTGGCATTCCATATCTGTTCTTTATATAACTGCTCCATACATTTCAAAACAATTCATGGCCAACTACCACATCTTGCTTGACAGCGAGCCAACCAGTCAACCCGTATTATGTGTCCCGTGGCCTTATTAAAAACACAAGTGAAACATGGTTTTTCAAGGAGCAATTCAATTTCTGTGACAGCAAGGTGAAGTCTTTCTGACGCATAGTTTTGGTGAAATGTTACCAAAATGGCTTTGTGTTTGTGAATAACCATAAGCACTCCCGTGAGGTCTGCTCTGGGCTCCTCTTCTCCCTCCCACTCTCCCCTTCAGTATCTTTCTCTTTCCTTACTCTTTTATCCTCTGCCGAATCCTTATCCTTCCTCTAAACCAAGAAATTCACTCCATCCAAGACTCCTTCTAAGCTGCGCCAACCCACTCGGGGCTACGACTTATTTACCCAAGATTCTCAGTGATAGTGCTGTGGTTCGGTCAACAGTGCTTTGCTTGCATTTTTTGTGTTTAAATGTTGTTAATCTTTTTCTATTTATTTCCTTCACGTACAAGAATTCATAAACATGTTGAAACAGTTTTTCCACTGTAAAGAATATTAAAGAAACATAAAGGTTGTGATATTTGTGTTGTTTTTCCATGTGGTATCATGTTGTGATACGTGGCAAGGATTGTTTTCTTTGGCAAAAACATTTGCTTCATAACTACTAAATCGTATTGTTAGGCATTAATTTTTTTAGGCTCATAGTACAGGAAATAGTGTAACAGGCCCTGTAAGTTTATGTTTTACAATATTTAGCAAATACTGAATTGTTTACACATACTGCACTGAGCAAAAGGTATTGACACAAGCAAAAATCCTAAAATGAGACAATGAGAAAAACCTTCAATTAAAAGTTATACTGAAGTCAGACATAGACTTCCCTTTGAATTATTTTTTGTGTGCATGTTATACACAATATATGATATGTATATGCAAAATATAATATACGAACATATATATTTGGAAACCATACTATTTTGCAATCTCAAAGTTTACCATGAACCTAATATAAGCTGTCACTTATATAGATTTAGATTTTTTTTTTTTTATAATATTTTTTGATTAATATTCATAACAATTTCTGTTATTTACTCAGTATAGTGTGTTAGAATTGGGCAGTCCTAAACTATACTGCTTACTGTATACAGACATACATTTCAGTATGCCTGCCTGTGTGTTTACATCCCTGAGATCATAGATCTGTGCCTATTAGGATAGGACTAGTAATGGCATAGTTGGTAATATTTCAGTTTGTGGTCATAAGTATTTCACTCCCCTGAGCAAAATTCTTTACTAATCAGAAACACTTTAATGCATATCTAGCTGGCATTCTGAGAAATGCCTGATGCAAATATGCTCCATTTTATTTCTACCTTTAACATTTCCGTCCCATAGTTTAAAACAGACTGCAGGCTTTCTGCATATCATTATGTTTGTTTTGTTTTTAAAATTGTGTTATTTTGTGAATGCTTTAGAGAAAGCATAGTTAAATCAAACTTCGGCAAAGGCTGACACATCTGTTTACGATTGTAGTAATAGGGCTCTCACAATGCCTTTGGCTGGAGACTGTCTATTGCATTTTATTACCACAATAATTGTTATTAATCAGTGTTGGCACGCTTGTTATATTTGAAGGAGTCCCACATTGAAACCTGGAAAAAGCGTTGTTGGTTTGACGTGTTCCTGCCCTATGTTGAATTACATCAGACATGTAGCAACGGCAACAGAACAACCAAAGTAATGAGGCAAGCTGGAGCATTGAACTTATATTGACCAATAACAGACATGTATCTATAACATGTTTTTCCTCGTCCCTCATGCGCTAATCTGTACTGTCATAACTTTAGCTATGCAGTTGTTCATAATGAATAACCCATACAGAGTCAATGTGTAACGCCTGTGGATCATGATCCAAAATACCCCTTAGGTCATTTTTCTTTAAACCATTCAGTGCCATAGTGTTTAAACAAGATGGATGTTGTCATTCCTTTTCCGTGAAATATTGCATTGAAGTTCTGAATTGCGTTAAAGTTCTGAATTGGTGTTCGGTTGAGACAGCCTGTTATCAGAGGCTTATTGTTCATCTGGGAAGAAACAGGAAATATTGTACTGGAGCTTTGGAGCTTTCATATTGCATAACGAGTCTGAAATATTTCTTGTGGTCTGCAGACTTAACTCACTTTGAGTGGTTGCATCATGTCTCGTCAGTCTCAAATAATTTTGTACTTCATTAAGCTGCAGAAAACTATTGTTTTCCCGGTGAACAGTCATTAACACTGCTGCTGATGACTCCAAATTGAATTCCTGGAATATTTGTGGAAATGAAGAAATTGTGTGCCAACATGTTTTACAAAGGGATTTGTTTTCTCAATTGGCAGTTGTGAGGGTTGCTGATGGTGTTATGGACTTACCTGGATAGATTATAGGGTATCTTGCGGCATTCTTCGGTCAAGGTTTGTACAATTTAACAATCAAGGAATGACACATTAACGTATGCCAAAGAAACCAAACCAAAGATAATAACTCAACAAAGACATAAAATAATTAACATTTATTGCACAGATTGTAGTAGTTAACACCAAAAGGTTCCACACAAAATAGGTTAGCAAGTAAAACATCAAGCAAGCTAATTATGATTGCTTTAAAAACAGGGGCAGCAGTAACTAACAATAAGTTAGTGTGTGATGAATTGTCAAACACACCACCATTTAGGTAATGTATGCCTATTTTTTTGCTAACATAAACACACCATTTCCTGCCACGAGTGGGGGTTCTTAAGGAGAGTGATCTCTAAGGAGAGTGATCTCTGCTGAAGTGACTCTGAATGCATTGGTTCAAATGAAATCCACATGCACAACATATTTTACGTTGGCCTGAGGTCAATAGCAAGCCAATTTTCCAAACCTGCCACCATGGGGTCACATGGTCATGACATCATTGAGCTTTGGTTTCCTGATCCAGCAAATGCCAGTCTAGTTCTGACGAACTGGAGTAAACTAGGCCTGGGAAAACCTGGAGAGGTTCCCCAAGCCCTTCTTAAGCATGGTTCTTGTCAAAATGTAGGTTGGTAATGAGCAGGATGCTAATTTTAGGTTTCTTTGTCCGTGGTTAATTCAATGTTAAACCAAACCCAAAAAGGAAATTGGCAAGTTGTATTGGACCATAGTTGACTTCTGTGTTTTTTACAGATTTCTTGCAATGTTGGTTTTGCCTTTGGAGGTATCAAACCAGGTGCTTCATTGAGATGTTATCTGAGATCAAAATGTTTAAACAGAACTATAGCTTTTACAGCAACAACAAAATGTGGTTCACACGGCCAAACAGTTACAAACCATGTAAAATATAAATAAAAAATAAAAAAAATGTTTCCTAATTTGTTTATGGCTAGAATAATGCTCTCTGTCTGCATTGATGTGTCCAAACTTCAAATTATAGATATGTCTGACATAACAAAATCTGTTTGTAATTGCAGATCACCCAACATGCATGTTTGACTGACAGAGAAATAGACTCTGGACACATGAAGCATAAATATTAGCTGTCAGCTGTAGAGAGAGTTATTTATATAATAAATTAACCACTAACACTCCTTTATTTATAGACATAAGATCAAGCATGGTTGACATTTAACATCAGAGTTTTATATCTACAGTTGTCGTTTCTATGTGGCCTGACAATAGTCCATTATAAAAAAAAGTTTACATAACTGCTAATGCATTTTGGGTAAAGGACGGTTATGATGGAAATTATGATGGAGCAGGTGAGAGGGAGAACATTGAAATGCCTACTAAAAAAAGACAGATAGTAGAGTGGAAGAGACTAGTTTTGGCTGATTTTTAGGCTGATTTTTGTTTTGCCAGTCCTGCTGAGGATAGATGCAGGGAAATAAAATGAGAGAAGATACAGTAAGGGGTGAAAATCTGTAAGTGTTTAAGCTGGGTTTTCCCTGGCTTGTCCAATGAGCAGAACCAGATCCCCTCTGAAGAGGTCTGCTTCATCTTAACTGGTATCATTGCAACACATCTGAGAGAAAAGCCTCTAAAGTTTATGGGGTGAATCTTCCCTAAAATGGGTCTAAAATGCATGTTTCTCTCACCTCTGTCCTTGTGACGTACTGGAGATGATTCACGTTGAGGCCTGTTGGTGGCTTTCAGGTTACCATGGCAGTGTATTCACCTGTAAAAGTGAAATGCACCTCCCCCCAAACTCGGTTCAGTGAAACTAACAGATGAAGTGTTTAAGAAGAACATGGTAACCCACTCAAAGTACCAGACTTCCCTAGAAAGCAGAAAGCGTATCGTGTTTCACCTGATGTCTTACCAAAGACACCCTACACCACTGCTTCCTGTTGTGGTATCAAGTTAGCAGTACAATAGACGTATTACTCTTTATTAAGACGTTCAGCGTCTATCTTTACTGGAGTTCTGTACTCAACTTTCCACGTTAGCTAGCTGGCTGGAGGGTCTGTTTCTACTTGCACGTCTCTCTGAGCTGTAGGGTTCACATATGGCTAGGCTAAATTCCAGCGTGTCATGTCTGAGCTTACAGTACTCATCGACGTTACACATCCAGCCCTGAGAGTCTCCCACCCGTTCGTCATTAAACGGCACGGCCGATAACACGGCGCTGCGTTCAGTTCCCCTCCCGTGTCATCCTCCGGCGTCATATTCCCCAGAGTAAATGGCAAACACATTTCAAAGGCTCCAGGTGATTAAAAGTATACGTCTCAAAGTTTAACTCCAGTTTTAAAGTCCACCGGGCCCAGCTGCAGATTGGCGCGCATCTTCAAAGTGTTGCGGTGGAGTTTGAGTCTGAGGGAGATAGCTCAGCAGCCTTGGTAAACACATCAGCACTAAACAACAATATCGGCCCCCCTGTAACGCCCCCATAAAAAAGCCAGCAGTGTAAACAGTGTTCAGCTTTGAGGAATGTGTTAATGAGATACACACAGAACAGGTGTTGATGTTCCAACACTACCCCCTTAAAGTACAGACAAACCTAAAAACAGTTGGGCTCTGTCTATCAAGCAATACTTTGAGCAGCACTTTCTTGTCACTTTTTGAGACGGGAAAATATCGGCCATTGTCTGATATCTGGGCTGTAGCTTTCAGTTGGGACACAAGGCCATGGGCAAGGTTGTTTGTTGTCTTATGACGCTATTCTGACCAGCTGGAAGGTCAGGATGAACAGTGTTGAAAGACCAAAGTGGGTTGTAAAACAACTCCCAGCCTTTAGCTTTGGTTGTGAAAGACGTCACTACAATAAATGACACTGAATTTAGGTCTTGACAGCTCAGTAGTGAAATGGTGTGGAATTTGAATGGATGGGATTTGCCAGGGACAGGCAGCCCTTGGGAATCCTGGGTCAAAAGGTCAATATAAAATCTCACGCCTGTTCATCTTTTTTGTTCTGCTGTCAGAAATCAGGTTCACTATCCTGGGCTGGAATAGCTTCATGACAGTAGTGGTACTAAAGCAACAGTGGAGTTTTTTTTCTGGATTGGAATATTGATATGGAAATCTGTTCCAGCTCAATGTTTGGATGGCTGGAAAAACTGGTCGTTCCTGTCATTCCAAAATTGGACTTATGGTTGTTCAGTTTATCTTTTCTGAGTGGTGTTGACTTAAAAAGAGAAGTGTGTTGAGGAATTCAATGCCCCTTCTTGTTTATTTGAGTTTCTGGCGATGGCCAAGGTAGTTTGGCTACACAGTTGAGTTTAGCTGACTATTTTTATTTTAAACTACTAGCAGACCTAATCTGCTGTCTTGGCCATTTCATCACTGTTTGTTCACATAGACAGAACATCATTTAGATGATGCCATATACTTTTCAATTTCATCATTAGCCTGATAATGAACTCTATTGGTCATTGCCAAAGTGACCTTTTATGAAAATGTCCATATTTTTACATTTTAAATACTCATTTGTGTTAACAACTATGTACTTAAGACCAAGGACAGGTATCTTATGTAAGTACATTTTTTACCAGTTAATAAAAGGTAATAACATACTTATTTAGTAATTATGTAAACATTTATATTTTGGTCAAGGATGTCTGGAAGCCATGTCCCTCATTTGCCTGGGCAGAACTGGACCCTGTAGCATTAGCATGTTGATTAGCGCTCATTCCTGTATATATAGATGATCAGAGCTGTGTGTGGTTATTTTGGCCTTGAGGATGAAAGATCGATGACTCTGACATTCCTCCGCCCTATGACGCTCAGCTCTTACCAGCTGTTTCCACGTCGACAACATATGCTGTTTTGACTTCTGTCTTTGAAACCTCGCTGAAAAGCAGAACGTAAAAGCGAAGAATGTATTACCTCTGAGTGTGTCTTGTTCACCAATATCCCCTGGACAAGGGGAATGGCGTATTATATTGCATTGTTATACATTGCATTAACCTAGAAAGGGGATTCATACTTAGGAGGTTGTTTTTTGTCGTCGTTACCAATTGCAGTGCGTAGTATTTATATCTGTTTTCTAGTATCCAGTGTAATATTCTGGACAACTTCCTCACCATCGTTCTAGGTCAGCTCCGATGCCCTTTGAAGGGACAATTTAACCAGGGTTGCCATATGCTCTGTGTTACCATTGCACTTGAACTGTAAGCTTTTAGCAATATGATAGGAATTCAGCCGTCATATGGTTTGATGTATGTTCCTGGTTCATACTTGTGAATATAGGAGGACAGTTGGATAAAAACATCTTGCATTCTGAAGGCAGCTTTTACCCATGTTGAATTCTCTTCTACTAAGCATTATCTTATAAGATTTCTGCCTTTTAAAAGCACCCATATATTTAAAGGCGATCAGCCTTCAGTAGCAGTAATCTGATCTGATGTCAATTCCAATATTACATACATTTTTTATTACATTATTTCCTTCCCTGTGTCAGTCTTTTCATTTGATATCACAGTGCGTAATATCACACGGCGGGTGACGAGCAGGGGGGTCAGAGGTTAGACAGAGCCTTCGGGGGTTGGAAAATGTCAAACACATTTTGAAATGAACAATCAATTTAAAGTAATTATTTCTGTAGAGGGTTCTCAGCCCTTCCATGCTGCAGTTTCATATCCTTCAGCATAGTCAAATGTATGCTGCTAATTCTCTGTGCCTAAACGCCTCCATATCTACTGGCTTACCTGTCTTCTGTGATGGAGTGTATTGGGTCAGCATTTAACTGCAGCCTGCCATTCCTAGACAAAGACATGCTCTGATCAACACAATGCAAAAAGAAAAAGGCAACCTGGCTGTATTTCACCACTGTCTGTCTACCATAGTGCATTGTATTTCCATTGAAGAATCAAATATATTTGTTAGCTTTTATTTTTGAAAAAAGAAAAGACAGCTTTATATCTATTTGCGTAGTGCTACAAGCTTTTTATTGTCTTTAATACCACTCATAAACATTCACTAGATTTTGTTTGGAAATCAATTAGGTGAACTGTTCCAGAATTCTTCAACACTAGCCAAGCAGGAATGCAGAAGAACAAGCACAGGCTGGTTAGCTGTTAGCACATGGAAACGGTCAAATATTTATTATCTCTTTCTGCGTAATATTATTAAATCTCCCATTCTGACTGAGAAAACATTGTTAAACAAAACCACAGCTGCATTACTGGCTTGGCTTTCGGGCAACAATGCCATTCCCTCTTCTATAGTAATCCATGTTATTTCCAGATGAATGTCACTGGCTTATACTAGAATTAACCCACCCAATCATGTGCAATTAATTGCTTTTACAACTTGGGAGGGCAAATCTGTCCCCAGAGAATGTAGGTTTTCATGTGACCTGTTAAGGCATTTTCTATTTTCTTTTGTTGTCAAGAAAATTTTCATAATGATAATGGTGGTAATAATAATGTTAATCTATTCAATTGTAATAAATAGTAAATTCAATCCATTGTAAATGCAATGTTTTTGATTCTTCCATTTTCTGCCAATGTGACCTTGAGATATTTCCCTCCATTTCTGTTAAGTTGTATATTGCCACACTGTACCGTGACCTCAGTAACATTGGCCTTTATAAAACATTTTTTTAATCTGAAGTAATATCTGCAAAGCAATATTATAGTTTCCCTCCTAGCAAGATAGTGAAACAAGTCACCCATATGTCAAACAATTTAATTTACCCCTTCATAGAGACTCAATATTCGAGCATTACCAGGTATTCAACCCGTTAGTCCTATTCATGTCCAAATAAAATTATCCTAATAAAAATCACATTGCTTTTGTCAGTGAGGGGTTGAGCCGTAGAAACAGTGTGGAGAGTTGACTTACTGGAGCCAGTGTTGAGTGGTGGGGGGTAGCCGCCCAGCCTGGCAGCAGAGTGGCCAGTAGAGTGGTGGATCCCTGGGTCCCTGCCCTCCTCTGGCTCTGCTGGGCTCTCAGGGGTGAAGCCGTCCTCTGGTCCCACGCGCTGAACCGGTTCTCCGCGCTCCTCCTGCCTTACTAGCCATGAGTCTCTAATGGTTGACAGATGGGGCTCCCAGGCTGGGGAGGGAGGAGCACACCGCCACACAACCTCTCCACGCTACGAAGGCAGCAGACACCGCGCAGACAACCAGCACTGCCCGTATGGCTGTGGTTTCCGTTCCTCGTCCTGCTCTTTTTCTCTCTCTTCTACTTTTACAGCAGTAAGGAGGGGCTTCACCCCCCCCCCCCCGAATCTCCCTTACTTGTTTTCCTGTCTCTGTTCCTGTTTGAAGTGGTGGAGGCAGTGTTATCATTTTTGAGTGAGCGTGCAGTGGTTCTGACTATCTGCTGCCTTTTTGAACAGTCAGTCGGCACTAGGCAGCTTTGATGTCTCCAAAGTCAGCTGAGCTCTTTGTTTAAAATGCCTCGGTAATTACAATGTGTATGATGTTTGTGCACTGCCCGAGCGGTAGAGTAAAGCGGAGAAGCTAGCAGGCGGCGCCTCCGTTTGAAGGCTTCAAGTGGTTCCTCTAGCAGTATATGCATTCACCAAGTGTTGCTCCAACGTGCCTTTTTGAGTGCAAGAATGCTTCTTCATAAGTGGTACAAGCAGTCATCTTCATAAGTGGTACAAGCGGTCATCTTCATAAGTGGTACAAGCGGTCATCTTCATAAGTGGTACAAGCGGTCATCTTCATAAGTGGTACAAGTGGTCATCTTCATAAGTGGTACAAGCGGTCATCTTCAAATCCTATGTCCACTTTCTCTGTCGTCCGAACCTTGTAAGGAACCTTTTTCTTTTAGGATTCACTACGTCTGTTTGTCTGCGTCGAGTCTTCCTCAAATAGTTCCATCACAGCCCTCTCAGTCCAGTCTGAAGTATACCACAAGAATGGACAGAGCAGGAGAAATGTCTGTTGTTTCTGCTGTTATGCAACATTCTGAGATTATAATTAAGGGACAATGCAATATTATGTTTATTATCTGGGCTGGAAAATATGCTAAGACAAAACAGAGTTCTCCATATCTTGTTGTACTTTATTCCAATAGCCCATTTTGAAGTTGCTTTGTGCAAAAGGGGCTCAGTCCATCTCTCACTGAGAGCCGGGCAGAAATAGCGGTCCCTCTAATTGCTGTCTGGCCTCAAGACAGAATGGAGTGAAGAGAATATTCTAATCTACCAACCGAACATCGTCTCTGGCATGGAGCTTTCCAGAGCCTCTCCACTCATCAGGGTTTCTCTGACTTTTCTTCCTTTTTTGTCCTCTGTAGCTTTCCTGAAAGATTGTACAGCTTCTTATTGAAACCAGATGATCGTCTAGCCATATGTATTCAGGTCTTTTAGCTCTGTTCATTTTCTCTCATTGGCCAGTGTCTCTCTCTGGTTTTTGTCATGTATTTGAGGCTTAAGACTGAGTACAGTGTATACAGGTTAAAAATGGTACTGCATTCAAACCTGGGTGTTCAGTGGAGTCTTCACAGAGGACCGTTTCATGATTAGTTCAACCAAAAGTTTATAGATTGATATATAATTGAAACTATTAAACTTTTAATAATGTTTGTTCAACACCACACAGCAGTTCAGTTAGTAACACTTTCCTTTATATATAGTTCCGGAAGAAATTAAGAGACTTTCCAACTTTTTTGGAAAGGAAAGAAAAAGGTGCAGTGGTCTCTACATTTATTCTGTATATATCTGTATATGTATACAGTGAGGGAAAAATCTATTTGATCCCCTGCTGATTTTGTAAGTTTGCCGACTGACAAAGACATGATCTGTCTATAATTTTAATGGCAGGTTTATTTGAACAGTGAGAGACAGAACAACAACAAAAATAACAGAAAAACACATGTCAAAAATGTAATACGTTGATTTGCATTTTAATGAGGGAACTAAGGAAATACAATACATTACTTAGTATTTGGTAGCAAATCCCTTGTTGGCAATCTCAGAGTTGATTTCTTGTAGTGGACCACCAGGTTTGCACACATCTCAGGAGGGATATTGTCCCACTCCTCGAAACCTGAACGATCTTCTCCGAGTCATTAAGGTTTCGAGGCTGACGTTTGGCGACATGAACCGTTAGCTCCCTCCACAGAGGGAGACTTGGTATCCACCTCCATGTTTGACAGTGGGGATGGTCTTCTTGGGGTCATAGGCAGCATTCTTTGTCCTCCAAACGCAGTGAATTGAGTTGATGCCAAAGAGTTTGATTTTGGTCTTATCTGACCACAACACTTTCACCCAGTTCTCCTCTGAATCATTCAGATGTTCATTGGCAAACTTCAGACAAACTTGTAAATATGCTTTCTTGAGCAGGAGGACCTTGCGGGCATTGCAGGATGTCAGTCCTTCACGGGGGAGTGTGTTACCCATTGTTTTCTTGGTGACTATGGTCCCAGCAGCCTTGATATCATTGACAAGATCCTCCCATGTAGTTCTAGGCTGACTCATCACCGTTCTCATGATTATTGCAACTCCACAAGGTGAGATCTTGCATGGAGCCCCAGACCAAGGGAGATAGGAGACAGTCCTTTTGTGTTTCTTCCATCTGCGAATAATCACACCAACTCTTGTCACCTTCTCACAAAGCTGCTTGGCAATGGTCTTGTAGCACATTCCAGCCTTGTGTAGGTCTACATTATTGTCTCTGACATCCTTGGACAGCTCTTCGGTCTTGGCCATGGTGGAGGCCATGGTTTGGAATCTGATTGATTCATTGCTTCTGTGGACAGGTGTCTTTTATACAGGTAACAAGCTGAGATTAGGAGAACTCCCTTTAAGAGTGTGCTCCTAATCTCATCTAATTACCTGTATAAAGGACACCTGGGAGCAAGAAATCTTTCTCATTGAGAAGGGATCAAATACTTATTTCCCTCATTAAAATGCAGATCAATTTATTCTGTCTATATTCTGTCTCCCACTATTCAAATAAACCAACCATTAAAATTATAGACTGATAACTTTTTTGTCAGCGGGCAAACGTACAAAATATTTTTTTTCCCTCACTGTACACACACACACACATGTACATTAACCTATTGTCCTTTTGTACTATTGCAGGAGTTCTTCAGCACTTGAGCAGTGTTGTCGGTAGAAAAGTATTGGTGGAAACTAATCTTCACAGCCACTAATATTCCTTTCTGCTCTACATCTCTCTAGTGTTCTGTGACTTGTGGCCGAGGCACCAAACAGCGGGAAATAGCCTGTGTTTACCAGAACCAAACCCAAATAGAGGAAGAGCACTGCCGTCACCTGCCACGACCCCGTACGCAGAAAGCCTGCCGAGCCCAGGGATGCCCCAGCTGGAAGGTCAACAGGTGGAGCGAAGTATGTACCCTCATCACCCTGTTGCCACACTCCGAAAATACCCCTGTGAGCCTCAACAACGCAGGCGCTCACCTCTAGCAGCTGGGCCACAAACCTAAACATCGTCAAGGCTTCTCGGTGTCAGCAGAACAAGAACATATACAGTATTGTACACACTGAGCCCCTGGCCAATCACTAAGTAGTTCACGTACCCGTCCAACCTAATGTCCTACCACTGCGATTTAAACACCGTCGGGTCGGCTCACATAGCTGTTTATCCGATTCACTTGACTTGTATACTTAAGAGAGGACATGTTTTGGGAATCCCGGAAAGTTTTGCTGTGTATTCACTTCTTGTCCGTTTCCTGGTTCAGGTTAGTTTATTGACATTTCTTGGACATTTCTTGGAAATATTCTTGCTTTTCTCAAGAATGTTTACGCACCTCAGTGACATTCTATCCTACATTGAACACTTTAAAAATGAACACAAATGCTAGAAGGCACTTACCTCCATGGGGCTCCAATCTTGCACAGCCAGGTCGACAGTCCCACACCAGTGAAAGCATTGTGGTAATAAAGCCAATCAGAAAACACAGCCAGATACTGAAGACTGGCTGCAATAAGACACTGGCAGTGCAAAGGGCATGTACAGTGGAGACACTGTGGCTGGGTGGTCACAGTCCTGGCGGAGCCGACCACACAGTCTTGGTGTCTGCCCACCTACCAAGCAACGATGGTATCAGGAGTGTGACACTTATAGAGCCAATGTCACACTTAGGCCAGAATGTGGAGGCAGCACAGAGAGAGGGGAGAGTCATGAGCACAAATGTCATTGGGCTGAGAAGCAGAGAGTCAGGGAGACTGATAGACAAGGAGACGGATAGACAAGGAGACGGAGGGTTAGGGAGACAGAGGGTTAGGGAGACAGAGTCAGGGAGATGGTGAGTCAGGGAGATGGTGAGTCAGGGAGACGGAGAGTCAGGGAGACGGCGAGTGAGGGAGACGCTGAGTCAGGGAGACAGAGTCAGGGAGATGGTGAGTCAGGGAGATGGTGAGTCAGGGAGACGGAGAGTCAGGGAGACGGAGAGTCAGGGAGACGCTGAGTCAGGGAGACGGAGAGTCAGGGAGACGCTGAGTCAGGGAGA
>JACXGJ010009485.1:0-24326 GCA_016801105.1 Esox niger | reverse complement strand
ACACACACACACACACACACACACACACACACACACACACACACACACAGTTTCATTTTATCCAGTTATCCCATCTTTCTTCTGACTCATCCCTCATTCCCTGTGTTGCAATATCCTGTGAAGGTAATGGCTATATGGTTTTATTCCCATGGGTAAACTCTAACAAAATGGCTATCGGTACACCCCTTCTAGCAATGATCTTTCAACAGCTGCATTGTACCTGCTGGGGGAAACGGAGCCAGGCGTCCAAGTCAGGACTGAGGTGACAATCTCCAAGTCTCTTCTCTGCAGGAGAGCTCTGGCCGTTCTCCTGGCCCGACCCATGCCCTCCTGCCCCGGCACCGGCCAGCATCTGACGCACGGCCTCGTGGTTTAGGTCCACATGGAAGTCGGCCGACACCTTCCTTCCCTCACGCACATCCAGCAAAGCTACCGTCACAAAGAAGGGCTCAATCTGTCGGAGACATTGTACACAAGCACTGGATGGGAAAGGCTTACCCAAACCCAACCAACGGTTAACAACCGACAGCTTTAAACAACTATGAGCGCGGTGGCGGTTGTTGTGTGCAGTCGGAAGGGGTTTACGTTTGTGACGGGGCCAGTCTCGGTTTCGTTGACACAGCCCTGAAGCGTCAGGTTGAGGGATCGACAGGTGATCATCAGTCTCCTGCCCAGCTTCTCCTCGAAGGGATGGACAGTAAGGCCCTCCCCCCCAGGGTACTCCGCCCGCGGACTCCTCAACACCTGACACAAACAGCCAGAGGTCACACAACATCCGAGGGGACTGTCTAACAGAGGGCTAAGTTTGAATGTGCTTTGTATAAACCAGGCTGGACTAAAAGCCTTGAATGGATAAAGATGCTCATCCCTGACTGAACAGTCCTTCATAAACAGATGCTGTGTGCAGCAGCACAAACCTCCGCCACAGGGTACCTACATTACCCCCACAGGGTAACTCCATTAACCCCTACAGGGTACCTACATTAACCCCTACAGGGTACCTACATTAACCCCTACAGGGTACCTACATTAACCCCTACAGGGTACCTACATTAACCCCTACAGGGTACCTACATTAACCCCTACAGGGTACCTACATTAACCCCTACAGGGTACCTACATTAACCCCCACAGGGTACCTCCATTAACCCCCACAGGGTAACTCCATTAACCCCTACAGGGTACCTACATTAACCCCTACAGGGTACCTACATTAACCCCTACAGGGTACCTACATTAACCCCTACAGGGTACCTACATTAACCCCTACAGGGTACCTACATTAACCCCTACAGGGTACCTACATTAACCCCTACAGGGTACCTACATTAACCCCTACAGGGTACCTACTGGGGTGTCCGGGTCAAGGGAGAACAAATTGAGCCGTTCTTCTCTTCTGGCCAACCGCACTCCCTCCTCAGTCTCAGATATGTACTGAAAGACATCGCCACACACAAAAGACAGAATAAAGCATTAACAGAGCATCGATTGTTGATCTTCCTTTATAAAACAAGTCAAAAACGGATCCTTTGTGTAGGTCATTGTTGGGCGTCTCCACACCAACCTTGGCCAGCTCTGGGTTGATGCCGTTCTCCGCTGTCTCTTCATTCTCAGGTAAACACACGTCACTCAGAGGCACATCAAACGGTTCTGGTGCGGAAGCAGAGACAGACCGCAGTGTCATTATTTTCAAGTGAAATTCATGCCTGGCATTCGGCGTAATATCAATCAGACATTCTGTTTACAAAGTCTGTTGGAATAGATTATCTAGGACCATACCCACTCCCACAAAATCATATTGGTTGAGATCGATAAGGACAAACTGATCCTAGAACAGACCACCTACTCTGAGACTCTTCATAAATACATAAACGTGTTCATAATACAGACTTTCAGCAGCATCCTTCCATTATGCCTGTATATGTCAACCTCTTATAAGGTTAAAACACAGGAATGAGCGTGGGGACAGACGGGAACTACAGAGGACTGAATCAGTATTGGTCCTCTTCTTTGATTTCCTCTTATCTCTCTCAGATCCTCTCAGTTTCTTTCCTAACCCCCTCCTGTCTTCTCAGCTCCTAAATCTCAGCTCTGTCATGATGGAACATAGCAGTGAGTCATTGTTTAACCACGAGACCCTGAATACTAACTAAGAGCATTACTTGTTCATCTATGGATCAGCCCTGGGAACTCGGCAGGCCAGCACAGGGACAGACGAATCTGCACATTGTGGCACCTCTGGGTGATGTATAGACATTTAGCGGCTAACTCAAGACAGCTCAGACAGCCTAACTTGATTCAACACTTTGTTACCACAGTAACCCAGATCATTACTGCAGCTATTACATCATGACTAATTGTTTTCACGAGCTCAGCGCTACGCAGTGTGTGCAATTTGTAAGGCTTTATTTCACGCTGAGGAATTTTTACTACGTTTTAGCCATAAAAACAAAGGCAGTGTTTTTCGGCTTGTGTCAGGTTCAATTTTCTGTTCTAACACCGACAATAATGATCAAGCCATCGCAAATCCATTCCACCCTTTCTTAGGCCATAGCAGGGTATCAGATCACACCTGTTATTACTAGACTCTGACTACAGCCAAAGTGTTTTACATGGTGTTGTTTCTGCGGTCTACCAAAGGGCCTGGTCCCAGAGCACTGTGTTCAGCCTTGCAACTTGGGAAGGTTAGAAGTAGAATCAGGAACTATATATTCTTGTCCAATAGGATACCTTTGTCTATTGTGCATTAGAGAAAGTTTAATTAATTTGAATAGACACCAGGTCTAGAGAAACAGGGTTTCCCCTGAATACATATCAAGAATCAGTTTCCTTAAGAACAACACAGGGAAAAAACGATATTTAGGTTGGTATTTTCAGTTGGCATTTAGTGAGGAAATTCACAAGTTTTGATGTGCATATTATATGTTAATAACATATAAATGGACATACATGGACATATAAAGACAAATGGAGCAGCAGTGAAGTTTCCCTTTAATCATTTTGGAAATTCCAATGTGACTCAAGATCAGACTCAAGGGGTGAACCGGACCCTCCTCCGTGGTACTCACCCGGCCGGGTGTCAGTGAGGTCTGCACTCTTGCGGTCCAGCTGGGTCGGCACAGAGGGCCCGTCGTGGGGACTAATCTGGAGGATCCGGGTCAAGGTACTAATCCACTCTTCCATGTCCTGTTCACTCTCCGCCGCCAAGACAAAGTACGTCACCTCGTTCATCTTCAACTCAAACGCGTGCTTCCTCAGACGATTGTTCTAGAGGGAGTGTTTTGGTTATAGTTAGTTGGACGAGTAACGTTTGATGCTGTATCAGAAGCCACTCAGCGTTTAGCCAGCGTCCGATACGTTGGAGACCGTTGATCTTAAATCAACCAATTGGAGACCTAGATGTGTCCAAGGGTTTTGGTGTGTGTGCATTCATGCTGGTACGTATGAATGATTTTACAGTCCTCTGGGACCATGTTGTCCCCTACCCACCTGTACCACACCAGTACACGAGTCCAAGAAGATACAACCCTTGGGCTCTTTGGAGATCTTCTCATCTTTGTAGAAGTTCATGATGTATGAGTTATCAGTCAGCTGCGTCAGTTGGAAGTACCTCCTTTTGAACGACTGCCGGGAAATACAAACAGAATTCAGTAACAGGCAACGGTATTAAATCGATTCCGTGACCCGGACACGTCAGTACAGTTAGACCCGGGCTCTACGTCAACAGAAGCTCATCTCTGAACAGACACACCACAACTTCAAAGATGCGACTCTTAAGCCTTAAGCACATTCAATCGGTCCAATATGTTGTGAATTTAATTGTAAAAACCTGCAGGGTGAAACAATACATCCATATTTGGATGACACAGTACACAAAAAACAGCAGTTGGAACTATTGGTGAAAATGATGTCCACAACAGTGAGGTGCTAACAGACAGCTAGGGTCAGCAGAAGAGAAGATGGATGGAAGAAGCTGAGGAGAGAGCGAATAAAGAGAGTGAAAATGATAGAGAGATGAAAGCCAAAGTCAAATACATGGGTGAAAGAAAGAATGAGAGTAATAAAGAGAGAGGACTGTAGAGATATCTCCCAGAGAGGCAGAGGGAGAGAGAAGGATTGCGGGGCTGTCCGTGGTACACTTCCTTACCCGAACAGTGATGCTGTTGTTGACGGTGCTATTAAAGTTGCCTTTATAGAGCCACCCTGATCGAAACACACCAATACCTCCGCCCCCTCCCCCTCCCCCTCCTTTAGATGAGGACAAAGACGTTGTGTCCTGCAAAAAGAGACACAGACATCTTTAAGTCTGGATCGATGGGTACATCCCAAATGTCCACCTATTCCAAAACAACACGGTCTGGTCCAAAATAATACGCTGCTCTAGTTCAGTCCATGACGTCTCCTTTGTCGTGAACAGACACCTGTAACTGGATCAGAGCCCAGACGTCCAGAATGCTTATTGATTCTGCCTCAGTCAAACTCAGCGTAATTAAGTTTGGACTCAACAACTGAGTGGATAGATGCCAGCAGCCTTGCATTGAGACAGTTTAACAGTAGGGCTAATCAATGCCCTGACTAGCGTCATACTCTGGCCTTGGTTACATATTATACCGCGACACAGACATATTAAACCGTTACACAGACATATTGTATCGTTGCACAGACATATTATACCGCGACACAGACATATTGGATTGTTACACAGACATATTATTCCGTTACACATACATATTATACCGTTACACAGACATATTGTATCGTTGCACAGACATATTATACCGCGACACAGACATATTGGATTGTTACACAGACATGTTATACCGCGACACAGACATTGGATTGTTACACAGACATATTATACAGCGACATAGACATACTTTACCGCGACCCAGACATATTATACCGTTACACAGACATATTGTATCGTTACACAGACATATTGGATTGTTACACAGACATAGTATACCACGACCCAGACATAGTATACCGCGACCCATACATAGTATACCGCGACCCAGACATAGTATACCGCGACCCAGACATAGTATACCGCGACCCAGACATATTGTATTGTTACACAGACATAGTATACCACGACCCAGAAATATTATACCACGACCCAGACATAGTATACCGCGACCCAGACATAGTATACCACGACCCAGACATAGTATACCACGACCCAGACATAGTATACCGCGACCCAGACATAGTATACCGCGACCCAGACATAGTATACCGCGACCCAGACATATTGTATTGTTACACAGACATATTATACCGCGACACAGACATTATATACCGCGACACAAACATTATATACCGCGACACAAACATTATATACCGCGACACAAACATTATATACCGCGACACAAACATTATATACCGCGACATAGACATAGTATATCACGACACAGACGTTTTATACTATGATGATGTGGAATTAATCGTTTCTGGTCTGAAACTGTTGGCAAAATCCACATTAGGTTATGTGTCCGCACAGTACTTGAATTACTGCTAATCTGCATGATCTGCATAAACTGTCTCTGTCCCAATCAACAACACAGTCTCTAAAGTGTATAGAGCAGGACTAAAGCGGTCTAAAGCGGTTCACTTTAAAGGGAAAAGGTTGCATGCAAAGGGCTGACCTCATCCTTGTCCACATCTTCATGGTCAATCTCAAAGGAGTGGGATGGCAACTTCTCTGCCTTGTACAGCTTCCTGTCAGGGAGAAACAGAGGAGAGAGAAACAGGGAGGGAGGTAGATGTTTTGTATGTTTAATCTACTTGACTTACACAATTCAGGATATTTCCATAGGTAATTCAGTAGCTACAGCAAAAGACAATTGGGCCTGACTGACCCCAATATGTCTTAAAACCAGAGAGGTTTGCTAGTAGCATTGACAGGAGAAGAGAGGAGATATATTCCATTAGCTGCCACTCACTGATTACACAGGGACAAAGCTCTCCCTCTGCCCATCTCCCTCCGCCCCATGGCTAAAATCCCTCCGCCCCCTGGCTAAAATCACTCCGCCCCCTGGCTAAAATCCCTCCGCCCCCTGGCTAAAATCACTCCGCCCCCTGGCTAAAATCACTCCGCCCCCTGGCTAAAATCACTCTGCCCTACTCTAGCTCTCTGCCCCTTGCTGAAATAAGCGTCCCGTCTGTTTGAATCTACTACCTATTGTGTCTCCTCCATCTCTCCCTCCACCTTGGCCTCTGTTGCTCCTCCTCACCTTACTCCCTCCTGCTCTTCTTAACTCCTTAAAACATATGTCTCCCTCTCCTCTTCACATCCGCCCTTCCCACCCCTTTCTCCGCACACAGCTCGTACATTAGTGGTGGATGTGACCTCTTTCGACTCCACGAGGGGCTCCGTTACACCCCACAGGTCTGCCTTCCCCATTACTGATGTCAAACAGGAGGAGGCCATAAAACAGAGACCATAAAAGCTCCAGGCAGAGAGAGACAGGCTGAGTCCCAGATTTTGGTCGAAGTCATACACTATATAGAGAACAGGCTGCCATTTGGTACAAACACCAGGAGGACATCCTTTGTCTGTTGCCCCATATGATCACTTCATAGATGTACCGCCACGTCACTGGGGTCACATTCAGATGTACCGCCACGTCACTGGGGTCACATTCAGATGTACCGCCACTTCACTGGGGTCACATTCAGATGTACCGCCACTTCACTGGGGTCACATTCAGATGTACCGCCACTTCACTGGGGTCACATTCAGATGTACCGCCACTTCACTGGGGTCACATTCAGATGTACCGCCACTTCCCTGGGGTCACATTCAGATGTACCGCCATTTCACAGGGGTCACATTCAGATGTACCGCCATTTCACTGGGGTCACATTCAGATGTACCGCCACTTCACTGGGGTCACATTCAGATGTACCGCCACTTCACTGGAGTCACATTCAGATGTACCGCCACTTCACTGGGGTCACATTCAGATGTACCGTCACTTCACTGGAGTCACATTCAGATGTACCGTCACTTCACTGGAGTCACATTCAGATGTACCGCCACTTCACTGGGGTTACATTCAGATGTACCGCCACTTCACTGGGGTCGCACTCTGTTGTGACAGCGGTGTGCCCGTCCAGCAGTATATTGTTGCTGCGGTGTCTGTCTAGCTAGGCATACAGGGGCAACCTCAGGGCTAAGTCCCATCAGCGGGAAAACCCCTGTACTCATATTTTAACATCATGAAGGTACTAACTCACAATTCCAAGATTAGGTTGGAAACAACCTTTAATTCTAACTCTAGCTGCTTGAATAGAACTGAGAAGTTATCAACAGCTATGGGTTAAGGGGGAATTCCTTGCATTCAGTATCTCTTGCATAACACATGTACTGTATTTTCATATTGGAAAATGGTGCATTTCTATGCTCTGTTGTGAAAAAGATACCATATCATCATATCAAACCTGTATTGTCTTTTCGATCTTTATGACTGGGTCTCAAAGCGGTCCCTTTGATATGTGGCAGATCTCCTGAAAGGATCCAACAAAGATTTGCTCTGACAAATGCCTGCTCCGGTGTGTTCGTTGGTAGCCCTGTGTGTTTCTGGTGAGCCCTGTGTGTTTCTGGGGAGCCCCGTGTGTTTCTGGGGAGCCCCGTGTGTTTCTGGGGAGCCCCGTGTGTTTCTGGGGAGCCCTGTGTGTTTCAAGCAAGCAAATATCTCCCGATCTAATCTTGCAGTATGTCCAGGTAAGGGTTAGTTAATCATAACCTCTATAAACATTTGTTCTGCCATCAAACGGCTGCCCATGGATTGGCAATATACATGTTCTACATCAACTCCCTTGCGTTCAGATTAGAGAGAGGTGTCCTTAAAGTAAATTCACACAGTGTGTATGAATGACCTCTTCTGAACGTCAATGACAGTTCACAGCGTCCTGATATTTTGCAGTGTGTGTGAACAGCATCATAACCCAGAGAATGAGTCAACCATCCTGGCTGGGCAATGAGATTTAGGAGGCATTGGCCACTGAATGAAACATACTCAGGGATTATTAGGAATCCCGTTTAGAAGCGTCAAGTTAAAAAAGGAATGCTTATTGATTTATAAGCATAATCTTAGTTTTCTTAGTGTAAATTACCAATCCAGCTAATGCATCTTCCTGCAACTCTCATATTTGGGACATAAATGTCGAATTGTGCAAATCACAATGGCTGTCCCGGGTTCTGAATCCACGCGTCTCCTGACGTGTGCACGTGGCAACGCCACTACAGACCAACGGTGGGGGTAGTGTTATTATACTGTTGGGTACAATGGACATGGCCCTGTCTCGGGCACACAAGGCTGTGTTCTATTCGTTGATCATTCAAATCCTGAGGCGAATGACGGCGACAATACAAAAGGCTGTCAAAACACAACGGACCGCGTTGAAAGTGATCGGTGAAGAGTCAAACCTCAACAATCCTACAAACCAGCTGCTGCACACAGAACTAATGGTTGTGAAAATAGCTGAAATACTTCTCATACACCCTTGAACCTACAGCGGTTCCATGTTTACTCTCACGTTACGTTAAGACACCCCACAGTTTCCTGCCCTCCATTAATGTCAACGACTCAGGAACACGTTCCAAAACTACCGGTCAGCGCATAGGTTTGAGACACACGTACAAAATGTAAAATAAAACATCTTTTAAATTCCATAAACTTAGAAAGGTCATGTGAACTGAACTAGATCCAATATACCCAAACCCATAGGACACCAGGACATTCCAATCTTCTGAACAGGGGTCATAGGTCGAACACGCCGGTCTCCTTGGGGCTGAGCTTTAACATCCCTGCAGCTGGACAGCTCGTCACTCAATACCTAAGCCAACCCATATCAACCACGTTGTTGTGCTCCCTTCCCATTGTGGAACATCACTGAGAAAGCGATCTTTCTCGAGGCCTGTTACACTCCTGCAGAAGTACAGTAATGGAGTAGCAAAGCACCTTTTGATGCGGAACCATGACAATATGCGCCTGCATTGGTCTGCCAGTAAGTGTACCCTTTTAACACAGCGGAGAAATTCGGACAGCTTTGCCAACATCTTCGGAAATCCAAGGGAACTCCGAGAAAGAATTGTCAAACCTTTGTGAGCATGTCACAGTCTGTACTGACCTGGGCAGTAGTCGGTAGTCTCCGGCATACTCCTCATATCTGAAATGTACCACTTGCAGCGGGGAATTATAGTACCTGCAGGCCTGGAATAATGCAAGAGGGGGAGGAGGAGAAAGAGGAGAGAAAGGTCGTGTTAATGATTCTGCACGTGAATGACAAACAGTTTATGAATCCTCTAACCCATACTCAGGGGTGTGTAGTCACTCTTTCTCTTCTTCTCACACACACGCACACACACACACGCACGCACGCACAAACACAGTTATACTGTCCTTTTTGGGACTCCAAAATAGAAGCTGCGGTAAAAGCCTGGAATAGCATCACAAATGAAGAATGCAACAGTTTGGTGATGTCGATGGGTCGCAGGCTTGAGGCAGTTATTGCAAGCAAGGGTTATGCCACCAAATATTAAATGTTATTTACATTAAGATTATTTGTTCCTTTACGTTTGCTCACCTAGAAATGCTGTGGTCTAATACAAATGGTGATATGTCCTGAGTTGTTTAACACATCTAGATGTGAATTACCAGGAAATGAGAGCTGAAAGACTCTTGTCTCAATCTCATCTTTTAAACTTAAACCCAAATGTCTTCAGTGACCATCAAAAACAAAGGAATTTGCCTTGCCGTTCCACTACTTTTGGAGGGGACTGTACATCTCTGTTTTAAATGACTAACAGGCCTCATGCAGCCCAGTGTTAGCCTATGCAGTTTGTACAGACCAAAGCACTATGTGTTCTGGTGAAAGTAGTTCCTAGGGACACAGGGTTCCATTTACCATGCAGCCATGGTTCTGTAGAGGGAGGCAGGCTTGCTTTGGAGCCCCACACGCTTCCAGAGTTACCAGATCAGATTAGATTAATCAAACCAATATGAAGAACTGAATAAACATTCTGTCACACAGGCTTGAGTTACAGACTTTGTCTCCTTCGCCCTCTTTTCTCTGTCTCTTATCTACACGAAACGCTCACACACATGCAAGCTGCTGCAAAATAACTCTCACGTTCGTAAACAACCACACGTGCACACACACACACGCACGCAAGTATGTTTTTTTGTGGTTCTTTGGATACTCATGTCTTTTCTCTATATTCAGCTCATAAATCAACACATTTAGAATTATAATTTACAGACATTCAAAACATATTTAGAACACAACAACACATCTAGAAGGAGCACATACTTAAATAGTCAATTGTTCTTCCATATCTGGAAGAACCATATAAAATTAATTATACCTAACGGTAACCATTATACATAAGCTTAACCTAACCCTATTTCCTAAACCTAACCCTTATTACCTGAATGTAAGCCTAATTCTAACATAAATTCTACCCCTTATCATGTAATGTTGTCACTTTGTGTGATTTTCCTGGTTTAACTACTGCCAGTGTCTGTCCTCACTCATGTGCTAAAACAGGAACAAACACACACAGTCAGTGAACTGTGGCAGTGAGGTGTCTGGTGTGTTTCCGCATGCAGTTGCTACTGACAGAGATAATGGCAGAGGCAAGCAACTATTCAGCAATTCACCTGAGAGCTAAATTATATTGGAGTGCATTGTAGGACGGCCCAAAAAATATTCTAAAAATTATTAAAAGTAATTTGTTCACTGTATAATCACATACCCGAACTAATAATCTTAAAAGGGAAATGTCCCACACAGATGCACAGATTGACAACATTAGCATTTCTAATGTTCCTCAAAATGGTTACGAGGTTAAAAAAGCCACAGTCATAACTATTCACCTGCTGTAACCAAGGAGACAGTGTCAAATAAAAATAGACTGTTGTCAGTCGCAGCGTTTCAGCAACAGATCTAGCTTTTCAAACAAGTCTTAGCTTCTCTACTAGTTCTAGTCATTCAAATAAGTCCCACCTTCTCAGCTCCAATCCTAGACCTTCAGCTTTTCAACAACCATCCTATCTTTTGGCCTACACACCAAGCTTTTCAACAACCGTGCTAGCTTTTCAACAACCGTGCTAGATTTTCAACAACCGTGCTAGCTTTTCAACAACCGTGCTAGCTTTTCAACAACTGTGCTAGCTTTTCAACAACCGTGCTAGCTTTTCAACAACCGTCCTTGCTTTTGTATTTGGAAACTGCAGCCATGCAAAAACCCAAGCCCAGACAACAACACCAGGCTGCATGTGAAACCTCCCTGCCTCCCAGTCAGCACCACAGCCCTCAGACTCCACAGGCCCGCCCAAAAGGTCCCAGCAGACCACCCCTTTCCCCTTCTTCTTCTGCTCTCATTCTCTGTCTCTTTCTCTCACTCAAGTTCCAGCCTCCCTCCCTCCCTAACACCGCTCTCACTTTTCTTCCCATGCCAGCAGCAGGCAAGCTCGATTCAACTCAATAGATGAGCTCACTGTAAGCAGCATCTCAAGTCAGCTCGACAACACAGCTCAAACATCATAGCTGGGATCCCCCTGCCCCCCCCCCCGCCCCCCCAGATGCTGCTAATTCCCACAGAGAAACATGAGCCAGCAGCATGACGAACAACTGTACTTCTGCTCCCCTCTGGCTAAGAAGAGAAGGGTCACTCAAATCATGGCTATGGAAAACAAGTTGGGCACACAGTCATTCTTCTTTACGAACTTCCAGGCTGGCATTATGTGAAGAAGCTTTGTGTGCTTGCAGCCAAGTCGCTGCTTGATTCAGGTGCAAGCACACTAAATTTCAACAAAATCTGTTGCATGAAATCCCAATAGCACCCCATTCCTAGAGGGTGAAGAAGTGACAAAACATCCTAATACTGTAATATGTTGTCCCTACTTGGTTCTGACGCGGGTCAAGCCCAGTGTGCTGTATGGAGCACAATGTACACTTACAGGAACAGAACACATCGGTGCTCTTGACATCACTTCCGTAGGGGCTGAAGATATAAACGCATGCAGTCCTCTTACCCACAGAAACATCCCACCATGCTGAGCTGCCCTCCCTGCTGTGCCGCTAGCTGGGCCCAGAGTTGCACTCCCAGCTGCCTGGTCATGACTCCTTCATAGCCCTTGCCTGCACCTAAGCTCACTGTCTCCCTTGAATACACTGACCACAGTGTTTTCTCTCCATTTGAACAAATACAGGCATATGTTTGAAACATCCTTATCCATATGCAAGTATGCATACATGCAAAGACACACACACACACACACACACACACACACACGCACGCACGCGCACACACTCACCTGTCTGACCAGCAGACACTCGGCTTTGAGTTCGGCCTCCTGAGGCACGGTGGACTGGAGAGTCCGTCTCTCTAGAGGTACTGTGGACACCTGGGAGCAGAGGGGGAAGAGTCATTATAGGGGAAGAAACCTACAGGGGGGTAGGGACAATTCCATGTCTGAGTAAAGTTAATGGCTGTGTTCTACTGGATCAAAACGGTTGCAGCATTCTGCCGGACAAATGTTCATAAACAACAAAAAAAGGCTGTAGCAAGAAGGGTTAACAGAAGAGGTCTTCATTGGGCTCTCGAGGCCCACGAGCAGGGCGTGTGGACAAGCCTGCTAACGAGCTGGATCCACCCTAGTTTCAGCACTTACACTACGCCAAGCATATCAACGGAAACCAAACCAGCTCCTGGCCAAAGGCCTACGCTCACAAAACACTTGGTTTAAGGTCGTTGACATGAAGCGAAAGCAGAGCTGGATTACATTTGACCAAGACCTCCGGTGCAGTGATCATCAATTAAAAAAAACATAAGTCAAAAATATCCAACGGCTTAGATAAAAGACTATAATAATAACTCCCTCACATTCTACCCAGATCTATTTATAAGTCGTGAAATACAGCGCCCGCTGATAAAGACAAACCTAGCAGAAGGTCCTGAGCATTACCGCCCAGCGTTCCCAACGGCACCCTTTTCCTTACGCAGTGCCCACTCTGTGGCACTCTAGTCAGAACTAGTGCACTATCCAGGGAAAAAGGGCTGTAACCAGGGAGAAGACAAGCTCCATCCCTCGCTGATCTATGCTATTTTTCATGTAGCATTCTCAGAGGAAGGGAAGCATTTCAAAACCCTAAGCACTTAATGGAGATACGACAGCAAGCTGCCTGCCTCAACCTTCCTGACCAAGCGCTAAACTGTCTGACAAAGTGGATACCTCTCTCCCTCACAAAGACGGTGGTAGAGCGATAGTCCGTGCGACGTCACATGGTTACCCGGCCTTAACAAACTTAACTAAAATAAACCAACATTGTGTCACACTGAATACTCGGTTTTTGAAAGGTTTAACAGCTTCTGAGGTACAACATTTACTGGGATCCATTTTGGGAGTTAAGACAAAGTTACTTCTTCATTTGGAGAGCCCTGCCAAACAGGACTTGCATATAAAAACCCACTACGTGCAAAGACGTAAGAACAATGTTGGCTTTTGAAGCAGTTATACCACCTATACCACCCAAACTTAGCCCAGTCTGGACGTATCTGGATGTTAAAATAAAGACCATGAACGATGGATCAAATGTTAGCAGATGTTAATGGAGTTTCCGTCTTCAAAAGACTGTGCTCACTATGGATTCTGAAATGTCCTGTAACAGATGTTAATGGCTTTTGAGTCTGCAAAAGACAGTGCTCACTATGGATTCTGAAATGTCCAGTAACAGATGTTAATGAAGACAAAAATGTTTTACTATGGAACTACACGACAGAAAGGTATGCAGGTATGATGTAATCTAATAGGTGAGTGAGACCTTTGCCTCTGTATACATTTTGCAATAAAGAGTTGTGCACATGACTGGCATTGGTTTAGTCTACAGTGAGAGACATGGACGCTACCTTCCACTGAAGGCTACAGACGATACACTGCAAGGAGCAAACCACAAGTTAGCTTAAAAACTCAATAGCCAGGTTACATTTTGCCAAAAGGTATGTGAAGAGTCTGAATTGTACTAAAACGTACCTAATCAGATCTGTAAAAATAAGTTGCGGTAGTAAGATAAGACAAAATTAACTTGTATCAGACTGAGGCCAAGAGGAACTTGTGGAGAAAATACAAGGCATACCAACTTATCACTGAAATAGGGTCAAGGGGCGTGTTATGGCTTAGGCATGTGTAGCTGAAACTGGAACTGGCTCACTTGTCTTCATTGATGATGTCATTGTTGATGTCACTGCTGATGGTAGCAGTAGGATGAATTCTAGTTTACTGAAGCATGGTTTGCAAGCAAATGACAAAATTTGTACAAGCAAATGACAAAAAATGCATTGGAGAGCATAAGTCTATGATCTAAAACATACTGCCTTAGCAACTAGGGACAAAGTTCTTGTCTGGCCAAGCGAATCTCCAGCTTTAAATCCAGATGAACTTTTCACTTGCTGAAGATGAGAATTATGGCACAAATTCCCCAAAACAGGCAGAGTACACACCCACTGTCTGGGGCGCTTATCGGGTAGCCGATGTCATGCATTTATTGCCGGCAAAGGATATGCAACCATATATGCCAATTAAAAGTGAATAATTTGTATAATATAACAATCTGCACTAAAACCCATGGTGCCATTGAACCAGAGGGACACTGTATTGAAAGTATTGATATTTCTAACTGTCAAAAAACGATATCAAAATACACACAGAAAATAAAAAATGTAGCCTTTAACCTCATGAGCCATTATTCTTTTGCAGTAGGAGCAAATAAATAGAGCTCTGTATGTCATATCTCACAATTGATTAAACTGTCCTAATATAGCATGTTCACTATGACAAAATGTGTATTTTTTGCCTAGTGGTTGCTGTATTCAGTGAAGTAGCACTTCATAGAGTCGGGAGGAGTGTATAAACTTTGGTAGAGGTGCATTATTTGGCGAGGGGCGTATAGCCTTGGCGAGGGGCGTATAGCCTTGGCGAGGGGCGTATAGCCTTGGCGAGGGGCGTATAGCCTTGGCGAGGGGCGTATAGCCTTGGCGAGGGGCGTATAGCCTTGGCGAGGGGCGTATAGCCGTGAGTAAAATAGTGTATTACATGTACCTTTTTAACAGACAGTTTAACACTTAAGTCAGGCACGTGTTGGTATAGTGTCACGTTTGAAATGTCACATAGTTCCTCTTTACGTTTCAGCATTAGCAAGCGAATTATAATTTACATGTTGAGCTATGAAGTTAGTGAGGCACAAGCCTGTGTGTGCGTGTGTGTTTCAGTATGAACATGCATGTAAACATGAACTCAGGGATTGAGAGTCAAGTCATTTTTGTGGAACCAATTAAAACTAGTTAACGTGAAGTGTGGGGTCATTAAGGCACTAATAAAATCGCTAATGAGTAAATCTTGGAGAAGGAGGTTATTGAGATGCAAAGTGTGTGTTTGCATGCCTGTCCGTCTGTTGAAGAACACTGGTGAGGCAGGCATGATTCCCAAAACTGACACAATCACATAAATAAAGATGATGACCCATGTAAGACACACACTGAAGTATTGGCAGAACAGGTTAAGGTGAAAAAAAGGACAAATGGTGCTAAGTGGTGGTGTATTTATCTAAACAAGATGAGGGCACACAGACAGGATGTTTGGCGTTCAGTGACTGTAGCAGACAGACAGGAGGTTTGGTGGTAAGTGGCTGTAGCAGACAGACATTATGTTTGGCGTTCAGTGACTGTAGCAGACAGACAGGATGTTCGGCGTTTAGTGACTGTAGCAGACAGACAGGATTTATGGCGTTCAGTGACTGTAGCAGACAGACAGGATGTATGGCGTTTAGTGACTATAGCAGACAGATAGGATGTTTGGCGTTCAGTGACTGTAGCAGACAGACAGGATGTATGGCGTTTAGTGACTGTAGCAGACAGATAGGATGTTTGGCGTTCAGTGACTGTAGCAGACAGACAGGATTTTTGGTGTTCAGTGACTGTAGCAGACAGACAGGATGTTTGGTGTTCAGTTTGTCAGTGGCTGCAGCAAACAGACAAGGCTTGGTGGTTAGTTTGTCAGTAACAATTGCAGACAGACAGGAGTTTGAGGGCAGTTTGTCAGTGGCTGTAGCAGACTGCAGAGTAAACAGGAATTGTCCAGAACCTTTTTAACATGCTGTGTGTAGTGTCTCTGTAAGCACAAACACAACAAATAAGCAAAGTGAAAGAAGGAAGTGTGTGTGATGGAGACAAATGGCGGAACAGACTTAAGAGACCGAGAAAAAGACAGGTACGTTCACATGCAGCCATGACACTCCCACACATCAGCAACACACACACACCAGTCCCTGTCACACACACACACACACACACACACACACACACCAGCAACACACACCAGTCCCTTAGTCACACACACACCAGCAACACATACACACACCAGTCCCTGTCACACACACACACCAGCAACACACACCAGTCCCTGTCACACACACACACACACACCAGCAACACACACCAGTCCCTGTCACACACACACACACACCAGCAACACACACCAGTCCCTGTCACACACACCGTGAAGTCGTTGTCAGGGAAGAGGAGGAGGTCTCTGAGGGGGTCTTCCTTTATCTCTTCTCCCAGGTCACCGATCACAGCCTCATAGTCCAGGGGGTCAATCACCTTGGGCTTCTCCTGCTACAAAACAAACACACACACACAGACACATTACTGGACCGAACGCCGCCTGCAATGAAAGAAACAGCCGGAAAAACAATGGGAAAAACAGGCGCACAAGTTGCAGGCACAGTATTCAACTCTTGGCCTGGACGTGTGTTCTTCAGGTAGCAATGCACCAGCAGCACAAACATCCAGCCTTTCATCGTAGACTTCCATAATGTTCAATAACTGTGTCTAGCACACAGTTCAGAGCTCCGAACTGCGCTGACACTGTAATTAAAGGTCAGGTCAAATACTGAGAAGTCAGCCCTTTAACAAGTTTCCTTCAACCAAAACACTGTGTAACAAGAACTCTGAACCCGAGAACATGTTTCTCTTTTACATCGGGGGCATTCATCTTTTTCTTTCCCCAAGCCATGAGAAATGAGCTGGAGCTTCCACCTCACTTCTTTTATTTACTCAGTCACCATTGGATCCTCTGCATAAACACACAGGTCTCGTCCCAAATGGCATCATAAGCACTAAAATAGCGACAATCAGCCCGGGTCAAAGGGAGAGCGCTACCTAGGTAATAGGGTACTATTTGGGACGTTCACCACGAGTCTAGAAGGGCGGAGACAGAAAGAACAGAGGTTGAAGTGGTTATGTGTCATGTGCCAACCCCAAACACAAAATGTCTCCGTTCACTTCAGGTTTACTGACAGAAAGAAATATGGCATTAGTAGCGTTCAAAACAGAGAAGAAAATGTGTTCAATGATGAATGGGTTGTTGTCAGCTCTCCTTATTTCACACAGCTTAAGAAAGGTGCGACAGCCACACAACACAGTAGTGGTAAGCGTACCTTAAAGAAATCAGCAAAGGCATTTCCTCTCGCTGCTCTGTAGGCAAGCACCACGCTGATGTAGTGGAATGGAAGCTTTATTTGGGAGCAAGTGGAGAGTGTGGTAGAGTGGGGTGACACTGAGGATCTTAGGATAGTGGTGTACTGAACATGTCATGTAGGTATGATCTGGGCTGACACCAAGGTGATTCATTTCGTGGAGGGTGTACATGGGTTTGATTCGGCAAGGTATCTGAGGAGATTGGGCAAATGGGTTGTTGGGTTTGCGTGTACAGAACCTGAGACGTGTCAACAACTGGGAAAAATAAATGTTTGTGTTAGGGTCCCTTTTAGCTAATTTTCTGGGAGAGTGTATAATAATTGCAAAGAAATAAAAATGTATTACTGCGGCAAATGTAGGTGTTATAGCCAAAATGGCACAAGTACAGGCATTAACAGTACAGTGGTGTTGAGATACCTATACTGGCCTACACATGCCTTCCCTGACAGAACGTTTCACAGAAACAAAAACTGTTTCAGTCCTCCAAACCAAGAAAAGTACCTTCTAATCATCACAGCTAAAAACAAATTGAGGCGGGAGTGGTGGTGAAACGATACACGTTTTATTTTCTGCGTGGGGGTCCTTTCTCTTAAGCGCTTGTGCGTCAACCACAACCGCTGTTAAATCAGGCCGGGCCCAACGGCCCCCTCCCCAACACACACACGAGGAACAGGAACAGTTAGAAACCAGGCTGTGAGGTACAAGTCCGTGACAAAGGATAACCAGAATCATAAAAATCCTTGCCAGCCATAAGGGGTTTGGACTGAAAACATAAAAATGAAAGACTTGAGTGAACGAATGAGAGAGCGTTGACCAGTCAGGAAACAGCTAATGAGGTCACTGGGTTCCAAAGGCTAGTCCCATCAACCCCAGCACATGCTCAGTTAAGGCCAGTCAAGACAACATGGGTTAGAATCTGACCCACTGTCCTTCAGACTCACAACATCTCTGTACTTTTCTCACAATATCTCTGACAAATACAGCATTTCTCTGTGCGCAGGCAGGCAGAGGGGATGTGCCATGAAGACAAACTGGAGTCTACACATGAATAAGCATTTTATACGCAGCTTGCATTCACACTGTGGCCATGTCACCATCCCACAGAGCAGAGCTGTGGCTTTGGCCTATTCAGATTTTACCATTGACCTGATGAAAAGAACCGAAGGGCCATATCGTTAAACAGCAACCCTTCTGTTTTGGTCTGGTTTTGGTACCCGTATATTTGGATCGAAAAAGTGCACGAAAAAAAGAGTAGAGCGCAACTTTAAACCTAGATAAAAAGGGTGTACAGAACCACACAACCAAGCGTATGGACTCAGACAGTATGTAGTCATTAACGGTCAGTGTCACATGACGTCTGAGGCCCTAAGCTATGTATGGACTCAGACAGTATGTAGTCATTAACGGTCAGTGTCACATGACGTCTGAAGCCCTCAGCTCTGTATGGACTCAGACACTATGTAGTCAATAACGGTCAGCGTCACATGACGTCTGAGGCCCTCAGCTCCGTATGGACTCAGACACTATGTAGTCAATAACGGTCAGCGTCACATGACGTCTGAGGCCCTCAGCTCCGTATGGACTCAGACACTATGTAGTCAATAACGGTCAGCGTCACATGACGTCTGAGGCCCTCAGCTCCGTATGGACTCAGACACTATGTAGTCAATAACGGTCAGTGTCACATGACGTCTGAGGCCCTCAGCTCCGTATGGAGGGGTAATGTGTGGTTTCTCTGTGACTTGGTATGACATATCAGAGCAGGAGGATGTGTGGCAGTATGCATTTGAGCCCAGGACAACAGCGCACACAACATTTGATGCAAAATGGTCCGGATGACGCAAAGAAAATTGTCAGACGAAAAGTGTTGCAAGGTGAGAAAATCGATATGAGAAGGCAGCCCGGTTGACAGCCGAGATCTGAACTGATGAGTGTAGTCGGACAACTCGCTCGTCTGATGCTTTCAGAGGAAGCAGTATGTTTCAGTTGCTGTCGGCAACAGGCAGCACATTGAGACAGTCACTGGCCAACTGCCAGACGGTACACACACACACACACACACACACACAATGCTGTGAACCAAGCCAACAGTCCTCCTTCCAAACCTGTTCATCTTCACCACATTTCCATCGCTGTAATGCGACGGTATTGCTGATGACCCCAGCCCAAAGGAAGGCTGCCAAATGGCACAATGTCCTCTATACAGCATGTTACTTTATAAGTATGGAATAAGATACCATTTAGACCAATGACCATGGTGACATGCTCCCTAACCGGACGTTTCACTACGGTTCATATCCGAAATCATTTCCAACCACTCCTAATCCAAACCTCAACCATTACTGGGTTGAAAAACTGGTCCTAGATCATCCATGTTCAAATACAGTGAGTACAAAAAGGTCAAATGAAATCATATTGATACATGACTGCACAAAGACAGAGACAAAGAGAGAGACAGAGAGAAACAGAGTCAAAGTGAAAGATAAAGACAGAGATAGAAATAGAGAATGAAAGTAAGTGAAAGAATGATTAAGACATGGAGACACAGAGAGGGAAGGTTTGAGATGGGGGAGAAGATACGTACAATGCTCAGGCGGTTGAAATCGCCTCGTACGCGCCTGCTCTTATCCCTGATCTTCCTTCGGAAGGTGATTTTACTCCTGAAACTCATGGTGACCCGAACAACAGACTAGTGCAACAGACACCGATAACACGGCCACGGCTTCAGACAACGATGACAAGAACACGGGTACACGCGGGGACACAGACGGGACACATGTGCTCCAGCAGACAGAAGTTGGTCCATTGAACAGGTTGAGCACTCACAGGGGTGTGTGGTGACCCAATGAGGAAGTAAAGCCTTGATGTCACAGCGAGGGAAACTGACAAAAAACACGAAATCTCGCTGTCACTCACTTTCCCCCCCTCCCTCTCTCTCTCACCCCTCTCTCCTCCCCCCACCCAATTTTTATTATACCCTCAGCTAATGTTCCCTTTCTATGGAATGGGACAGTATGGATGAATTACAGTGAACTTGAATAGTTGTCCCATTCAACAGACTGGATAGGGAGGTGGAGAGGTCATTCAGCACTCTCAATCTATACGAAAGATTGTCATGCAAACGGTACGGTTGGATAAACGCATCGGCTCAATGGCATATTAATATGAATAATATAGATACAGTAGTTACATAAACATTCCAAGGCAATACTTTACACCCTAGAAGGGCAAAGAAATACTGCCTCATCCGCAGGGAACCAGGGGACTCAAATGAATCCTTACAACTTGCTATTCTGACAGTTTGATCTCTATTTGCCTCCAAGGCTGTTATCAATGCCACACCCTCTCACACACTCCGATATGGGTGAACTACTGTACAACTTCCTTTATTCTCGAGAGAAGGGATCATTTAAGAGCAACAAACCATTAGGTGCTGGCGACCCTACCACAGCCTACACACAGACACACACAGACAGAAACTCACACACACGCACACACACTCTTACACTTCCTTTGAATGAATGCCATTCTAGAACAGAGAGCTGCTGCTCTAAGACAGTTTGAGGAACTGAACCATTGAAGTCACATCCTCTTTGCACCATTTCCAAGTGCAGTAGTGTGGACCAGGCCTGATGAGGGCGAAGGAAATAACGCATAGCAGTGTGGGACTTTCTGAGTGCTGTCAACCGGATTACATAATCAGCCAATGATATAACAGCCATTTCTGTTATTGATTATTTAAAAAGTGACAAGGCAATCGATTTAACTCCACTCCACTAACGCAACAGGGAAAGGCACTGGAAATACAGTGGGTATCAAGTCTGGACATGAAAAACAACTGGCTCATTTCTCAGAGCAATATAAAGAAAATGTAATTATTCTCTAGCTTTCTGCCGTAGGGTAGCAGGGTCTGCGCCGAAATCTACTCATATTGTCATGTAGAAATTCAGATTGAAGATGATGATGACAAAGCAATGGTGTACCTGTGCCGTAACGAAGCATGATCGTTAAGCTCAAAGGCAAAACAACTCTGACAGATAAATGTAAAGCTCTAATGCGGTGTGACTCAAACAGGAGATTTTAAAGCTCTAACGTGGCAGGAATATAATGGGACCGTTTAAAGCTCTAATGCGGTGAGACTGACAGTAGAGTTTAAAGCTCTAACATGGCATTAATCTGATGGGACGGTTTAAAGCTCTAATGTGGTGTGACTCTGACAGGAGAGTTTAAAGCTCTAACATGGCATGAATCTGATGGGACGGTTTAAAGCTGTAATGTGGTGTGACTCTGACAGGAGAGTTTAAAGCTCTAACATGGCATGAATCTGATGGGACGGTTTAAAGCTCTAAAAGAGAAATTATATCTGACAGGACAGTTTAAAACTCAAATGCACCAAGATAATGACACACAAACCAATACACCAGAAGGATGCTGACAAGGTCACAGGTTTGACTCACACTAAGGTAAATGGAAAATAAGGCATTTTTAGGTGCTCTAAACCCAAAGGACCAGTTTACCGGAACAGGATTTTAAATCCAATCCAAGGGCAGGTTTATGGACACAATGCCTTGTGTTGGACATCACAATGTTCTGTGATGATCCAGGGAAACCAGTCCTTGGGATATTATCCATGTGCTTGCTACAACATGCCAGGAAAGATGTACAGGTTGTTCCTTCCAGTCTACAGCAAGGTCCATCTCTGTCAACTAATGCCTGTTGGATAAAGTGAGTGTGTAACAGACCATTGTGGACTCCATATGTGCCTGTCTTTCTCCTCTCCTGCTCTTAGCTACAGTTAGACCACAGACCACTTGTACCTCAGAGCCTGACAGTTCAGGGAAACAGTGTCATACAGAGACACACACAGGGACCAAAGACAAACACACATACACACATGCACACACATAGTGAAATTAACCTCTGACAAACCTAAACATCCAGTAATAGAAGACACATACGATGTTTCATAACAGCAATCTGTAGTGTAGTAACACAATTGCTATCAGATGTAGTTTACAGCATTTAGGCTAAAGCCAGAGTCAATATTTAGCTCAACCGTTTGTACCATGAACTGTAACACCCCAGACCGTCAAATCATTAAACAAGCTCCTCAAACACCTGCAGACCATCAGACATCCCAACATCCCTCTCTCCTCCCTGACTCCCTTCCTTGCCCCTCGCTCCGATTCCGCTGCAGCTGTCTGGGTGGCATCCATCCCTCCCTCCCTCTCCCTCTCTCCTCACACACATCCACATGCCATCAAATAGCCCCTTTCTCCCTCCCTTTCCCCCGTTGTTTCCATCCGCCCTCCTGTCCTCTCCTCTCCTCCTCAGCGGGCAAGAGGCCAGGCCGATTCTGAGGGGAAACTGCAGCATCGAAACAGAACGATAACTGGCCTGAAAATTAACAGCAGCATTGATTTTCAAATAGGGGTATGGCAGACAGACAGAGACAGAGAGTTAAAGACGGATATTTTTTGAGAGAAATAGAGTGTGAGAAAACACGAGACAAGATGGTCGGACGTGGATGAAAGGGAGTGCTGACAAGGCCATGTAAAATCTGAGCGTGGGACCACCTGTGGAAGCTGGTTCATGTCCATCTGAATCAGGCCGATACACACCAGACAGAAGCAGGAGGCACCAATCGAAGGGGCCGAGCCGACAACGGGCAAACGACAGAGATGTGGCTGCAGTCAGTCAACTCATCGTTACGGGTCCCAAATGGCATTGGCACCCTTGATGCTGGACCCCGCATGATCGGAGCCCTGTAGGGAACACAGCCCCCGGGCTAAAAGCAGTGAACTATATAGGGAATAGGGTGATATTCGGCAGGCAGGTCCTCGTCCACACATTGGCAGGAAGTGTCTACAGCTGTTAGAGGAACAGTTATCCCAAATGGCATCCTATTCCCTTCATAGTGCGCTCAGTTTAATCAGGGTACTGGTGACAAATAGCGTATTGTGTAGGGAATAGTGTGCCATTCTGAAGCAGAAGAAGCCTGCTGTGTGGTGCAAGCCAGAGATTGTGTGTTTCCTAGTGCTGAGACAGCACAGAGCGGAGTCCAGAACCAGGCTGGAGCTCTCGCCACCTGGATCCCATCAGCTCAGCCCACACACTGCAGACAGAGAGGTTTAAAGTGTATACTGTAGATACAGTAAATCACGTATATTCAATACTCACAATATCCCATTATCTTATATGCTCAGCAACTATTGCATATATATTTGTTTGTCAACAATGTGTTCTCCGCGTTTTCCGTTTTCTGAATATTTGTTTACTAGTTTCTTTTCTGTTTCTAAATATAGACATCAGCCCAAGTAAGTATGTGTAAGGTACCTAGCAATCAAAGAGGATTCTAATTTTGATTCTGTGTAAGGAAAAGAGCACAAGGATTGAAGGAGTGGGGGTTATGGTGAGAAGGGGAGGAAGAAGCAGAGGAGGGGAGTGTCTGTACTGATAGACCAGGGAACAGTCAATTAACGCCAGTTACACTGATAGACCAGGAGACCATCAGTTGAGACCAGGAGACCATCTGTTGACACCAGTTACACTGATAGACCAGGAGACCATCTGTTGACACCAGTGACACTGATAGACCAGGAGACAATCTGTTGACACCAGTAACACTGATAGACAAGGAGACAATCTGTTGACACCAGTAACACTGATAGACCAGGAGACAATCTGTTGACACCAGTTACACTGATAGACCAGGAGACCATCTGTTGACACCAGTTACACTGATAGACCAGGAGACCATCTGTTGACACCAGTTACA
>JACXGJ010009484.1:0-24187 GCA_016801105.1 Esox niger | reverse complement strand
CACACACACACACACACACACACACACACACACACACACACACACACACACACACACACACACACACAGACACACATTGTAATCAAAAAGGACCAAGGCACAGATATAGACCAATGTACATATTATAGGTCTCACATACACATACGTTTGTATACAGACATGTCAGTAATCCTACACATGAACTGAGGTCAGTTTGATGTGGTTTGTGAGGAGTTCTTCTTGTGTGTGTTGAGTAGAGATCACACAGACAGCCTCACACACACACACACACACACACACACACACACGCAGAGAACCAGGGAGTACTTACTAGGGGCATTGATGAGATGATGAATAATGGTGATATCACTCTTTTGGACCATAACATGCCTACTACATGTCTAGTAAATGGGTATAACACAATACAAATAAGAAGGCCTCCATTTCATAATAAAAAAGAAAAAGGGAAGAAAAAACAGAGACAAAATGAGTAGTTTAGAGAAACTTAAGGAGAAAGATAATAAGGAGAAAGATCCTCATGACCTGTAAATAATTTAGTTTAAAAAGAGTAACATTTAAAAAAATGACAAAAAAAATCAAAAAGAAAATACTTTAGATAATTCACTGAAAAAAGACACAATAACATTATTATCATTATTATTAATTATTATTATCATTATCTTCTTTAAGGGATATCCTATTTGAAATAAATAAAAGGGGAGAATCACTAACATATTTTAAATTTCTACGTAGAATTTAGGAAAAATGTGAGAGGGAGGGACTGCACCTTTTCTGGGAGGTTTTAATATTTGAAGTATTTTTATTTATTGACTAATTTATGAATTATTTTTGTTTGTATGGAAAAATAATGAAGGGTTCAAAAGGGTTACAAGTTTCTGATTTTCGATTTTTTTTTAAAAGAAATCCATTCCCAGGTCTGTTTCTGTCAGACTGCAATTGAGTAATTATTATTATTACAGCAATTATATTTATTTCTTATTTATTGAGTCCTGTTTTTGATCCAATCTCTTTTTAAGTTAAAATAAAAAATATTATACATAAAATTTGCTTTTGTGATTTCTGTGTACGAGTCAGAGAGAACGAGGTAGCTAAGCATGTACAAAAGTAATAAAAAGGATGTGTGTAAAAGAGAAACAGATTGTAATTGATCAGTAGGGGGCGTGACAGTAACAGTCTGTACACAGCAAAGGTTGTTTTTCTTTTCTCTACAAGGGCTCCTGGTACGGTAAGTAGTCTGATGCAGTGTTAGCAGTCTAGCTGTATGTTTATGAGTGAGAGGGTGGCTGTTTCTCAACCCCTGTTTATGAGTCCCTGAGTGTATATGCAGTTCATGATTAAATGGAAATGCAGCTGTGTGATGACTTATCATGATTGTAATCAGACTGAGGTGACCTGGACACAATACCTAAACCTCAGTTATAGTAATAAAGTGTCAGGCTTGGACCTGCTAAGGTGCACCGTAAGTGTAAGTGATGGCCTAGTAAGCCTACAGGTTCTGGTCTAGTATCCCTATTGCAACTGGGCTAATGCTTAGCAAGCAAGCAGTTGATTTATATAGCAAAATTCAGACTTAGAAGCAATTCAATGTGCTTTACAAAGAAACAAAAAATATATATATCTAAAGCATAAAAACAAATGCCCAAATGAAAATAACAAAATAACATCATAATAATAAAACATAGAATAATAAAATAGAATAAAAATGGGATAAAAACATCAGAAGCTATAAAAGCTGTAAGGCTAAAGAGTGCGTTAAAGTTTAGGCACTCAGTCATAGGAACATGAAAAGGGAAGTGTTTTTCATAGGACTTTTATACACTATCGGTTGATAAGAATAGTTAAAGGTTCACTGGGTACAACTTTTTCAAGACTGAATTTAAACAACGACAAACTTGTCTCTTTCTCCACTTCCCTTAAAGAATGAAACCGGAATAGTATTAGCTAGTCCAGGGGGGTTTAGGATGGGGCGACAGTATTGTGTCTAAAGCGAGTATGAGGAGACTACACATCAGTGCAAACTGATGAAGTCAGAAATGTTTTATCTCAGGCACTCTGAACAATTTTATAGAAAAATATATCTATAAACATAAATTGTGATGTCTTTTGGTCATTTATATTTGTGTTAATGCTAGTAGTACAGCACAAATCTTAACTAAAACAGCACAAATTGCCACTATTCTTAATGGATAAATGACCATGTTAATTAGCTCTGCTTGACTGAACTGATGTCATCCTCAGTCTAGAATTCTGATTATCTTGCCCTTTGAACCATCACGTGGAAACTGCCCAATCAGCCATTTACTATCTGGGTCCATATAAGTTAGTGATGGTTGTTGTTTAAACACCAGCCATAGTCAATGCTGCCCGCATCAACTATGTAATCCCAATGTTAGCATAACGCAGAATGGCATTCCAAATTCGTCTACTTTTGGGAGACTACAGGTTGTGTTTTCCTGCCCAGTCGTTACGTGAATTAACCAATGGATGTGTGCCACGTCATCAACTGGTCCATCGACTGACAAATTGTTGTTCCATATGATTTGGTTAGCTGATCCAGGCCGCACAAGATCTGTCAAGCGTCACCGATGTCTCAGCCGGGGAACACAAACTTATTTTGCCTCAGAGCATTCAAGTTACCAGTGTCCAGAGTCCAACCCATAACATTTACTGTATTATTTACAGGAAACCTGTTTTAGCCAATTTGTTTAATTGCAGTAGCTGATCTGTTTAGTTGTGCTCTCTCTATTCAGATTTAATAGGTTACAGCTGTTTTTTGTTCGTTAACGCACAAATATTTGGTGATGTAAACAACCCAAATCGACATGTCAAACTATTTTTTTAGACAGTGTTACCATTTCTTTTGAAAGCCGGAAACAAAATGCGGATGTATGTGTCAGCCAACTGCTCTCATGTGCCTGGACGTCATTTTAACCCTCCCTCTCCGTTATTCTTTACTTTACTCCACCCTCAACCTTTTCGCAGTCTGTTCTCCAGATACAGAAACCCCGGTAATTTACGATAATCCCGGCTGACCACCGCACACCCCCGAGCAGCGAAAGAATAGGTGGGTCTCATCGAAAAAGAAGGCCTAACTTTTAAGTTTAGACCAGTATAGAACAATTACTTGGCATATCCAACGAAAGAAAGCAAAACTCTCCCTCAATTTTTTCGCCAGACGTTTCTTAACTTTTCCCCACCTATAAGGTAATATTTTTCTCAAGCCTTGCACGAATCCCAAACATTTGATTGGATGGAAAGATGTGGAGTTTCGGAAGCAGTCTGGCCGGACCTTAAAATCAAACACCGACACACGGAGGCCGTCATCAGCACAGCTGAACAACTCGCTATATTAAACAGGACTGGACTGTAGCCTGTATAAGGTTGGACAGTTTTTACTCTCATCGGGTGACATTTCAGGAAGCTACTGTACCTTTTTAATCACCCGACTGTGCTGTGTTGCATACTCTGCGGGCCGTAAACTAACGACTCATACAACGTCTGTGAAAGGGGATTTGAACAGAAGTAAGTACCGTTATGGCAGTCACGTCATGGCGACTGTAATTGTGACAGAAACTGATAAACGGTTTTGTGTTGAAATAATTGTGTATTCCTCCAGTGGTCAGCTCTCAACTCTCTGTCCAGTCCAAATGATGAAGGTTCCCCCTTTGTCAGAATTAACGGCTATAACAGACAGACACTAATGTTCTTGTAGCATGTAGGCAGCCCAGAGTGTTGCATGGTCACTTGGACACGCGTCATTACGCAAAACACGTACGTTTAACCTATGGCATGATACCGTTTATAGTTATTGTATAGCTCAGTGGACGAGACATCTAAAAGCCAGCCCTATCATTTCTTGACTATTATTGTTTGACTTTTTCTTGACATTCTAAAATAGACATTTTGCAAGGTGCAGGAAGAACACTGAGACGCAATAATTTAGACACTGGAGCGCGCAAACGATTGATTGTCTGCGTTTGCCATCTGTCAGTTTACGACCAGTTTCACCCGAGGCAGGGACCTTTGCCAGACTTGTTGTTTTTTACGTTGTTTAGGCACCCGGCAGATCTATTTTGTTATATATCATATTCGCACTTCAAAATGCGTCTTGTACCATGCTTTACCTATTGTTTCGTGTTTATCATTCTGGTTTTCGTTTGATGTAAATATGTAGCAGGCCATCTGACATAGTGGGATAAAGTTTGTTTAGCTGTAGCAATTAGGACGTGTTGAGTGTAAGCTATTCAGGAATACACTAAATGGAATCAGCTAAAATATTTTATAGGCTGCTCTTCATTAACATTGCATTTCTACGAGGCATAACATTTTTGTCTTGACTCAGAAAGTCAGCCTTACTGAAAATAACAGTTATACTGAGGTATTCCAACTGACAACATGTTATGGATAACAAATAAACTGATGAATTAGTTGCTGATTGATCATTGTTAATCATTGAATAGAGTCATCAAACTTCTCTCTTCCAAGGGGTTACTGATTGACCAGAGGAGTTTTAATCACATCAGAAATGGATTTGCGATGAGCAAGTTAAATACGGCAAAATGTCTTATCATGCAGTACATACATTCCTTGCCTAACCTCCTTTCTTCCTAAATGTTCCGATGTATCGCCAACCATAATGTGAATAATCATTAGATGATTATCACGCCGGGGGAGACTGAGTTCTTCTGTCTTTATTATCAACCAAAAACGCATTAACATTTTCTGTCTTTATATAAGCAACACAAAAATGCATCAATACCTTGGAACTTTAACATGCCTAGTTATAGTCACGTTGTAAATGTAAAACGTAAAACTTTGTTTTTGCAATGCTGAAAAATACATTGCATGGTGTCCAAAAGCGGGAGGCCAAAAGATTAGTCTGCATATTTGACCATATCTATAGCTAGGCGTTAGTCAAATCTATTCATCGGAGAGAGGACAGAATATTGTGGTTAGCAGTGCATCAGGCACGTGGGCTCGGGCTGTAAAGCCTACTGAGAGGTTTCCTGTGCCGCTGATAATGCTGCTGTAGCACTGGTTTGAATTCCTTCCTACTTCTATTTGAACACAAAGAATGCAAAAATAAAATGTACAAAACAATTCACAGGCATGACCTACATTAAAGTAATTCACAGTCACAGACATGGTCAGTTCAGTGCGTGTGTGCGTGCGTGCGTGCGTGCGCGTGCGGACGGACGTAGGCTGAAGTATTTCTGGAAGTTCGGCAATTTTACCGAGACCCGGGATGGACTGTGTTCACATCAATTTCTCTCTCTGCCTGTCTCTCCCTCAAACTCACACTCTGTTCTCTCTCCTCACCAAGTCTCTACCATTCACTGTCCCTATGTCTCCCCACTCTCTGTCTCTACCATTCACTGTTCTTGTGTCTCCCCTCTTTCTGTCTTAGTCCCCATGGAATACTGGCTTGAGGTACTGGTTGTGTGAGTCAGAACAGCTGGAGTTAAGCTCTCTGCTGTACTCCTGTTGTATCTGTGTAACAGAGGATGTATTATAGTGAGTATTATGACTCATGAATGAACATTTTCCTCAGAACGACCAGCTCTATCTCTCTCCCTACTTTCCTTCCAACCCTCTCCCTTTTCTCAACCCCAGCCCTCTCACTCCTGTCTCCTGCCCTCTCTCCTCACATGAGACTCGTGTTTTCCTCAAACTCCGTCTCCATGTTGGTTTTGAATGTCTCAGATCAACCCCGACAGAGAGCAGCAACCAGATGACTGTTTGATTCCATGGTATATTATTCACCAGGCTATGACAAGCACTCCCAGTACATGTTTGCATTCAGACGACTTTGTACCAGCCTGTAGTGTGTAGTCTGCCAGGGTGTTCTCCCCTCATGGAAGGTGAAGTGGAAAATGTGAGGAGTGAATCGGTGTCAGTGAACTAACGGACTGACTGACAGGCAAGTGACTTACAACAGACCAGGGATTGAGAAATGACCTTTTTAAACCACAACATCTTTTCTGAAATGTATTGTACTTTTGTAATAATACTAGAGTCAATTATTTAGTTGTATTAACTCATGAAAATCCTTCCAGCAAAATAATTTATTTTGAATCAGGGACAGCAACTCAAATGAAGAATATGGTTAAAGTTGATAATTCCTGTGGTTCAGCAAAAAGAGATATGTTGCATTTTTATTATTAGCTCAGTGACAGGAATGGACTGAGTGTTAGTTGCAGAGAGAATTTTTCATTCAAGGTGGAGCTTGAAGAGTTTCTCTCTACATGATATGACTCACTGTCCCTGTATGTGATAGTGGAGGGCAACTTAGAGTAAGAAAATGGCAATTGGCCTACAGTTATTATTGAGCTTTTGGTTGCTAAAAAAGGCTACTGTAAGATGTCTGAACAATGGTCAGTGATAAGGCTGGTCAATTTACAACGTGCTCATATCTCTAGATTCAAGAACACAACCCTCTTGCAGCCAATGTAAACTGAAACATTATGTAAATGATTACTTAGAATAAGACACATTTTCTCTCTTACTCTATCTTAGTCTAAAAGGCTCTAGTCACTCTGCTCAGGCTGCGAAAGAGAGCTTGAGCAAAAGTGAGAGCATTTCCATTCTCCCACTCACCCAGAGGCATCCTCCATCTGATTGGCTCAGCAACATGGTCAGAGTCTGTCCACATGATATGATTAGCCAATAGGAAGGAGAGTTAGACTTTGTTGGAAAAATGTGCTGTAACATGCTGGATCCTCTGCGTAACCCAACTAAACTTGTTGCAAGGTGTGCGGGCACACACACTAACACACATGAAGCCATAAAATACGGTACACACATGGAGAGTCAAACACATCACATGTTCTGGTCATCTAAATTAAACATACGATCAAGTGATAGCTATGCAATATATTGGCATAATGAAATCTCCAGTTTGGCCTACATTAGTATGAATTACAGGTAGGCTACAGGTTAGTCCGCTTCAAGACCACATGGGATTGTTGTGACTAGCAGTTATTCTACAAGGAAACTGATATATTGATTCTCTGCTGTCTGTGATGTGTTACAGTCACCTTTGGACTGTCTCTGTGTAGCAGGGGAGATCCCTGTGTCTATGCTACTCTGGTTAACTTTGCCCAAAAACTTCATGAATACAAAAATCAACCGCCAGTGTGTTTTAAATAAAGGCCTATGTATGTTTAGAAGTCTTTGAGAACAGAACTGTCCCAGAGGGCATTTGGAATTCATCCATGGAACTGTGTTTCCAAGGAGTGTCATGTGTCCTACACCCATCTTCTTGTGATCCTCAGAGTATCTTGTAGAAGTTCCCTCATACATTTCTTGAATTGTAGTTCATGTTTTTAAAGTTTATTTACTATATGCACAGGCTACAACTGGTGTAAAACGGTACAGTAAAATGTTTTCTTACAAGTTATTTTTGAAAAGCTAATGATGAAGTAATGTTACAAACAAAATGGTCTAAATTGTCAGTGAAGGCACGCTGAAAGCTAAAGAATATGAGACTGTATACCAAGTGTTACATGACTTCACATTTCACAGCTTAAATTTTGTTGCTAACCATTTTTAAAATCTATTTGTGGTATATGGCTAATAGACCACATCTAAGTGCTTTATTATTCAGGCACTCTGCGACGCATTCTGCCTAAGAACTTGAATTGTACCCACTCCCTTTATGCTGTCCTACTACAACTCTACCCCTTTCCTCTATACTGCCTTACAATGACTCTAACCCCCTCCCTTTGTCATGTCTATCCTGTCTCACTGATATTGGCCCCTCCTTCTATCCTGTGTCACTATGACTTTGGCTCTTCCTTCTGTTCTGTCTCACTGTAACTTCGGCCCCTCCTATCCTGTGTCACTATGACTTCGGCTCTTCCTTCAGTTCTGTCTCACTGTAACTTCGGCCCCTCCTATCCTGTCTTACAATGACTTTATCAATCTTTAAATCCAGGTTAAAACCACTTCTCTTTTCATGTGCCTTTGACTGAGCACTTAAACATAAACACACTGTTAGCTTTGCAGCTTTTATAGCTTCCTCATGGAATCTCCTATGGAATCTACCTGTTATGTTTGTATTTTGTTTTTATTCAATTTTCTTTTTCTTGGTAAAGCACATTGAATTGCTTCCATGTATGAATAGTGCTATATAAATAAACTTGCTTGCTTGCTAGCACCTTTCTCTGCGCTGTCCCATTACAATTTGCTGTACTGTGTCCGTTTTGAAACTTGCTACATGATTCTCCTTCCGGTATGTGTGTGGTGGAGATGTTGTTTTCTGAGGGTGAACATGTGGACCATCCTCTGTTTCTTTGAAGTGAACTGGAATATGTTAGGTCAGTTCCTCCAGGGTGAAGGGCAATTCTGCACTGATGCTACGGGTTGAACGCGCTACTCCACTGGTATTTCCGCAGTGGCACTGTGCAGTGCTCTGCCAAAACCACATTCTACAGTGCACCTTTGACCAAACAATTGTTTTGACACGTCAGTGTGTCTGTCTCTGCAAACACATGTATATAATATGTTGGATGGATTAAGCCAAGTGGAGAAAGCATTTCTGAATATTGAGATACTCCGCAGATGAAGAGATGATAAGAAGACAATTGCGATGCGAACCTCTCAGTTTTGTACAAGGAAATGTGCTTGGTTATGAGTAAACTGCTGTGACGAGGAAATAACTGCTGAGGGTTTTAGAGGGTAAGTGTGAGGGAGAAAAATAAATTACAATTGTTACTTGTAGCTTAGCTGCTTACTGGATTTTTTTGTCTAAAGTGGATCAACTTAATTTGCAGTACTTTTAGTGTGACCTTGATCTCACAGATTCCTTTTGTAAGCGCTAAGCGCCTGGAAAGGCGGGGGGCGTTGCTGAGGAATCAAGGTGGAGAACCACTGCTCTTGGAAAACGAGATAAGCGACAGGGCTCTTAAGCGGTCAGTTGCCACAGCTCCTAAACAATTGGAAACGTCTATTTCAGTGGATATTACATGTAACGTTGGTTGTAAGCCGTACATCTGTCTTCAGTATGTAACTCCTGCAGCGTTGTGCCTTCTTTTCTCCTGGCGTGTGGACTGAGTGAGGTGGATATGGGACGGTGTTTTCAGGGAATGCTGTGGTGCTGGCTTTGGCAATGGCAGGATTTTAGGGGTTGCTGTGTTTAGGGTTTGGTGTAGGTGGAGTATATGTTGGAGGACAGTTCTGATTCACACAGAGAGGAGTCACAGCTACACATTCCATCCACTAGGAGCCCGTGTAGTGCCCTTCCCCCGCCCTCTCTCTGTGCCACTCCCTAATTCTCCCCTCCGACGGAAATCCACTGCAAAATAAACAAGGCCTGTATCAGCAATACCACCAGCGTGTGGAGAGGTTAGACATGATTCATACGTGTCCCCACCCAGCAAACCACGGAGTGAAGGTACTCTCTGCTTTTCACTTTTCAAGACCACAAAGCACTTATTGTAGGTCTGGCGGTAGCTGCCAAGTCATTATGGCAATGTCCATGAGGTGGATTCATTTGGATGTTGCCCGCTGGGTCTCTGTTGATGTCTACAGGCCTGTCTCTTAATGGGCGAGATTGGCACAACATCATTATGTCTAATTAGTCGGTGCCAGTCCGTCCTATTCGTGAGTCCTGCTGATTCCTCCTGATGCCTGTGTGGTGGAACCAGATGGTATAGATTAGGCTATGGATTTGACTTCTGGCCTCAGGCGAGGCATGCACTTATTTGTAGGACTGATAGGGGATGTTACTCGCTGTTTAAGTTCACGTGGTGAGTGATGGATAAATGAATATATAGTGCTTCGCATAGTGATTTTAACCTGTTCTTTTAAGTCCTCCTGTCTCTGTCCACGAAGAAATACAGAAGGATCAGATATAGGAGAGACCAGGAGGAAGGCTATGAAGGGGCCTTTCATTCCCTGCCAACCTAAATAACCAGGGATTAGTAACTATTACATAACGATAACTACCCACTCCGCATTTAAACCATGTTTAAACATTATTTGTTTATGCTACCGAATTCTGAGTTGTAATCAGGCTTGGAATTTTGTCATTTTAGGGGCAAGGTCATTTGGCCCATGGTATCGCAAAAATGTTTAGGGCACAAAGGCCATTGAGTGAAATAAGAGGATTTGGAGCTTCCAAATAAATAACTTGAATTGTTGATAAGAAAAAATACATGCATGACATAAACATACATTATTCACTTTTTAATATCATATTTTGAACAATAACGTAACTATTTTTTTAACAAAGTTTAATTATCATGTTTTAATCCTCCAAATTACATCTACTCCTCCCTCAGAATGTTTATTGATTCGTTCACATGACAACAGGTATTGACAGTAAATTGATGTTAAGGCTAGCTAAACCGCGAAATACATTTAACATCACAATCATCTAAGCTAATGAGTACAACCTAAATATACAAATATATTGACTTATTTGTGCACGGAACAAGTACATTTTTTTATCCTTCAACACAAACGCTGCCATGTCAAGTGATGTCAAACCTGACGTTACTTCTCGGTGCTCTCAAAAAGCGTTCAGGCGTGTACTCCCAGTTGGAGGTTGGAACTTTCCCACTTCCCAGTTGCTCATGAACACACCTTCCAAAACAGATTTTATTCAGGTAAGAACTAAATAAGTCGGCTATCTATCGATAACTAGCTAGCTTGATTACATGATTGTAGTCCGTTCTTGTGGTTGTTCTCAATTGCGAAGTACAAACAAAATGATGAACAAACTGCTCACGGTGAGATTTTGACAGTAGCAGGCAGAAAAGCCATGGTGGCCGTAGGGCATACAATGATTTTCAGTGCATCACGGCCATGGCAGTCGTGAAATTCCTACACTTGTTGCAATATAGGATTAATCTACTTTTTCAGCATCTGTGGATCACTGTCAGTCTGTGTGATAATCAGAAACTAAGCCAAAGTGGTTTTGGTGTTGGCGGATTGAGAAGGGCCCCCTTTAATGAACAATTGTCAATACAACTCATGAATGCAATCGCTTATGCCAATAATTTTGTCTGAAACATTTAATTTGCAAGGAAAGTGGTGAAAGATGAGTACAATTTTGTCAGAGTATGAGTGTCAATGTGTTAACCCCCATGTCTCAACTTGCCAGTATGGTGTCCAGTCTGAGCGCGTGGTTCTGGAATGAACGACTGTGGTTCCCTGAGGGGCTGGGATGGGCTGACCTGGAGGACAGAGATGGGCGGGTCTACGCCAAGGCCAGTGACCTCTGGGTGGCACTACCCATTGCTCTCGCCTTCCTTGTAATACGACAGATCTTTGAGAGGTACGTTTTTCCATCTAACTGTCAGTTTATGTCCAATCCAAAACCACTTCCTCTCCCACCCAAACCCCCCCTCGATCAAGTTCTTTGCTCTGCTAGCCTTTAGTTTGATTATATTGCTGTACATCCACTCAGTAATTTAATCTATGTCTGTTTTCAATGAGTCACTTTGATCTTATCTGAGCCTCGTCTGCTCTGCGTCATTACCTTTCATAAACTCTGCTGCCTCTTCTCTCAGGGCTTGACTCATATTTTCTAGAACCCAGTTCAGCATTCACAGCATGTTGGACTGCTAAAACCCTCTTGAAAGGTGAAACCTTTCTATGTCATAGTATCACTCTGTTTGTCCCTTGTTCTTATCAGTCCACCGTGTGGCATGATAAGATCCAGCCCACATGCTATATCCACTGAACCTTCGGGACCCAGGCTAACCTGGCTCCACCCTCTCTGTGTGCAGGTTTGTGGCAACCCCTCTGGCTCTCGTCATGGGGGTGAACGAGAAAGTGCGGCTTAGAGTGTCACACAACCCCTCGCTGGAGTCATTTTACTGTAACACAACCAAGAACCCAACACAGGTGACACATAGATACTTCACACACATTCAAATGTCAACACTACACTATTGTTTTACACCACACACCCATGTTGATAAAGTGAATCTTCTAATTGGATCAATATCTCCTCTTCTGTCCACCCTCCAGAGTTCCATAGAGAGTTTGTGTAAGCAGACAGGTTGTTCTGAGAGACAGGTGCAGAGATGGTTCAGGAGACGCAGGAACCAGGACCGACCCAGTTTACTGAAGAAGTTCAGAGAGGCCAGGTGATGTTTTATCTGTTTATTGTCTGACAAAAGATTACATGTGCAACAACTCTGTTGATGATGGCTGTAGATGGCAATTTCAAATGATTGCAGGTGGTATCAAACAAGAATTAATGCGATCACCCTCCTGAAAACATGGCGGATGAAAGTACTCCTTATTGGCTTTCTATTTCAGTCAAACAATTGGAATTCCTAAAAAATAAAAGCATATCACACACACGCACACCCACAATCTCAACACAGCAACTTTAAAACCAATTACTCTGTGTGTGTCTGTGTGTGTACACACACACACACACACACACACACACACACACACACACACACACACACAGAGTACATTCATTCTCATCCCAATGACTTTGGCCCGTGAGCACATGGAAAACAAACAATGAGAATATTTATATCTGGCAATGATTTATATTGTTAGCCTGGTTTCATCAAGGCTTCTCCTGCCCACCGGTCCACACAAACACACGTTTGTCTTTCTATCCTTCTGAGGACCGAAGACCTACTGTGACACGTACTCCGAGAACCAGACCTCCATTCAAAATCCTATTTTCCCTAACCGTTGAACCAGATCTTAACACGAAACTTAAAAATACCCATACATAATTCCTAATCCATAAACCTAACCCCAATTGAAGCCCCACAATAACATAACTGGGATCAAAATGTCTCAGGAAGACAAATTGTAGTTGTTGTATTTTATATTATTATTATTATTATTATTTATGCTTCTGTTTGCTTCTGGGGTGTTTGCTTCTTTTTGGTATGCATATTACGTGTACAAACACAACAACTGGTCCTCACACATCACCAGTCCTGAGAGAATCTGTTAACTTGTGTTTCCAGAGTGTGATTGTTAGAGGACTGAGTGCTGAGGTCAGTAGGTTGAGAAGAGAGGGAGCTCTGATTCAGGATGCAGCTACTGTTTAATATTTCATAAGAGGATCCAAGTGAATACCACTGTAACGTGTCTCCTTGAGCATGTCCAGTAGCCTTTGTAGAGTGGATTTCACTCATGTCTGCCCATCTGTCTTAGAATGTGTTGATAAAATCTGAAGTTATGATCCCAATTTTTTTTTACACCTTCAATTCACACAGAATCTCATGACATCATGGATGTAATTTGCATTGAGGTTTTATAGTCTCTGTGTTTACCCCAGGACTGTGTGTGTGTGTGTGTGTGTGTGTGTGTGTGTGTCCACTCATTTTCAGTGTGTTTGTGTGTTGTTTATTGTTCCTGGTGTGTTTTTCACATTACAGCATCCCTGTCCTGAATCAGTCTATTATTTCTCTTCACAACAGCTTCACTGTCTCTCTGTTTCTATCCGTCTCTCTGTTTTCTCACTGTCTCTCTCTCTGTCTCTGTTTCAAATGGTCTTTTGCTTTCTCTTTCTGTCTGTCGCACTCTTATTTTTCATCGATTAAATTACATTAAAAAGGGTTTTATTGGCAAGTGAAACATTGGTTTACATTTCAAAGCAGGTGGAAAATAGTTTTTAGAAATAACAAAAGTTAAACAAACACATTTTGGAATATAGTAATCGTTTGACCCACTGTCTTTCAAAGGGATTAGGCAGTTCAAACGTTCTATGTTGTAACAATGTGCAAAGTAAGAGAATGACAAGGGAAACATTTTTAGAGATAAATATTAGTTATATTTACAATGTCATTTTTGCTCCACTGGTTGCCTTTTTCTGAAATGGGGTCAAACACTTTGTTTCTTGATTTGGTATTCAGGTATTCTGCCACTGTGTACTCTGTCTTTAGGGCAAGGTAGTGTTCTAATTTGGTCAGTTTTGTGTTTAATTCTTTCTACTGTGTCAGTTTTATTTTCTCAAGACTTTAATTATCTTTCAATTCCATTTTAAGTCTTTTTTGGCTTGGGAAACCTTTATTAACAGTGGAACATAAGGAACATATAATGTAATATGTAATAACATTTAAATAACATTGGGTATATTAACAATATTGTTCTCTTGCTGTCTCTCTCTGTTTATTAAACACTATATTACCAATCAGAGACTGGATCACTACCAGTTTATATAGGCTAAAGTGTTGCTGGAAGTCTGGCACTTTACAGAGACAAGTAAGAGTCTTCTTAGTTCAGTCTGGTCTACCTGTCTGTCTGTCTCCCTCATGCTTTCTCCATTTTCTTCCACTTTATATCTGTCGGTCCCCTGCTGGATATGATTTTTCTTTTTCTTCCTCCTGCCATCCATAACATGACAGATTGCTCTGTTGTAATACTGGAGGACCTGTCTCCATCTGTGGAGTGTGCAGCAGAAGTCAGTTGGCTTTATCGTTATGTTTCTGTGTGTTTTTGCTATGGACGTTTCCTAAAGCTTAGCAGAACGTCTGTACGTGTTTTCTCTTACAGTTGGAGATTTACCTTTTACCTTCTTGCTTTCATTGCTGGCCTGGCTGCCCTCATTGACGTGAGTATCACTGCTTCCTGTTTAGATCCCTCCCCCTTACCTGACAGTTTAGTCATTTAGCAGAGTAACTTACGGTTGAACGATTGATGAGTAACCAAGGCCTTTTCACTGACAGAAATACACTGTAATGTGTCTTCAAATGGCTGACTGTGACATATACAAATGAGTATCCAAATGTAACAACCATGCAGTTGGAAGAATCGTTTTTTTAAATGTTTAGCTAGTTCTACTACATTTGTATATCCTATGTTGTTACAGGATATACATCCAGCAATATATGTCCAGCAATACAGAACTTTATAAATCAATGTATACCTAACTTTGTAAATCCAGTACTTTGTACTCTTTCTTACGGAATGTGAGAGACTGAGAGAATGTCAAATGCAAATCATGGAAATCATTTTACACTATGTGACTGAAATTAGAATGGTTTGATATGTTCCTCCTATTATCCTCCTCTTCCCAGAAACCCTGGCTGTATGACTTCAAGGTGATGTGGGATGGATTCCCAGTACTGGTAGGTAGATCTGGTTATTGATTGGTGGTAGATGATAGTGTGACATAGCAAAGTCATTGGAAGCATCAATCATTGACACTGTTTTGTAAACATTTAGATATTGTTGCGTTCCCTTAAAACTCACCCAAACTACTGTTGCTCAGTAGAAAAGGGGAACTTGCAAACGAGCCGCGGGCATACGAAATGAGGTAGGAATATTCTAAAATGGTTAGTGAAAGGCAGACTTGCAGGTGCCTCCTGGAGAGAAAGCCTGTATTAATATTAATATGTTGTAGGGTTGTGCTGTTTAGTGTTTGACTCTACTCAGAGAGTGTGTTATCATGAAGTTGTCAATGTATGTTGCTGACATGAATTTTTTCTTCTCGTTTCTCTATCTTCCAATCCAACTCTCCTCCAGACTCTGCTGCCATCTCAGTATTGGTACTACATGATAGAGCTGGGTTTCTATGGATCTTTAGTCTTCAGTGTTGCATCAGACGTCAAACGAAAAGTAAGTCTGGACCGTGCTTGTTATATAAAACACACTGTGTTAAAGACAGTCTGGACCGTGCTTGTTATATAAAATACACTGTGTTAAAGACAGTCTGGACCGTGCCTGTTATATAAACCACACTGTGTTAAAGACAGTCTGGACCGTGCCTGTTATATAAAACCAAACTTGCTGCGATCTCTGCATCCTGGTTGCACATGCTACCATACTCCTTTAATTTGCCTTGATTGTACATCTAGAATGCCATTTAGAATTGCCATTTGGACATGCACAACTATTATCCCACTGTTAACATTCACTAAATGCTTGTACATGTTCTGCCCTCTTCTATTTGTACTTTTGGTTAAATGCTAACTGCATTTCAATGTTCTGTCCTTGTACTGTTCAATGACAGTAAAGTTGAATCTATTCAAAAATCTATGTATTTGTAAAAATTATGAGGCGGTACCTGCAGCCCATTCAGGTTGCACAGGGAGTCCAGCTCTTCCAGGATGGAACATCCATTCGTTCCGTTGCACAAAATGTTGCTGTGTCTCCCAGTACAGACTCAAGAGCAGGGAGGAGATACCAGGTGACGGGCTGTTACACGAGGAGAGCTGGACAGGGCTGTCGAAGGGCATCAATCCACCAGCATGACCGGTATCTGCTCCTTTGTGTGAGGAGGAACAGGTGGAGCATTGCCAGAGCCCTATATAATGACCTCCAGCAGGCTACCAGTGTGCAGGTTTCTGACCAAACTGTCAGAAACAGACACCATAAGGATGGCATGAGGGCCTGATGTCCTCTAGTGGGACCTGTGCTCACAGCCCAGCACCGTGCAGCTTGACTGGCATTCACCACGGAACACCAGAATTAGCGGGTGTGCCATTGGTTCCCCGTTCTCTTCCCAGATGAAAGCAGGTTCACACTGAGCACATGTGACAGACGTGAAAGGATCTGGAGACATTGTGAATGTTATGCTGCCTGTAACATCATCCAGCATGAGCGGTTTGGCAATGGGTCACTAATGGTCTGGAGAGCCATATCCTTGGAGATTCACACAGACCTCCATGTGCTAGCCAGTGGTACCCTGACTGCTGTATGGTACCAGGATGAAATCCTCAGACCCATTGTCAGAATGCACTGGTGCAGTGGGCCTTGGGTTCCTCCTGGTGCAGGACAATGCCCGTTCTCATGTGGCCAGAGTGTGTAGGCAGTTCCTGGATGAAGAAGGCATTAATGCCATTGACTGGCTCACACATTCCCCAGACCTGAATTCAGTTGAGAACCTCTGGGACTTTATTTATTGTTATGTCTGACACCGCCAAGTAGCACCACAGACAGTCCAGGAGCTCACTGATGGCCTTATCCAGGTCTAGGAGGAGATCCCTCAGGACACTATCCACCATCTCATCAGGAGCATGCCCAGATGTTGTTGGGAGTGCATACAGGCATTTGAGGGTCATACACACCACTGAGTCTCATTATGAGTTGCTGTGATGAAATTCACACAAGCTGGAACCACCTGTGATTTAAATTGTTTACTTAGATTTTCGGTGTGTTTGAATTCAGCCCTTAATCATTATTTTGTTCTCAACGAATTACATGAATGACAGTAGAGATTCTGATCTTTAATATATTTTGTTCATTAAGATCCGAATTGTGATTTACATGTTCCCTTATTTTTTTAAAGCTGTGTATGAACAATACTATAGAATCAGATTTTAGGTCATCTACTTTTGACATACTCCCAAAATGTTTTGCAGTATCAGAATAAGACAAATTCTGTTTTACTCCTTTTCCTATGCCAGGTCAGATTCTCAGAAAGTAGTCGTATAATATTCTTATACAACCCCATTTCAAAAAAGTTGGAACAATGCATAAAATCCTAATAAGAACAATGCAATGATGTTCAAATAATTTATTCCTATATTTACTTGAAAATAGTAGAAAGGCAACATATCAAATGTTGAAACCGAAAACAACACATTTAAAAAAGGTTGCGACAGGACCACTGTTCTGCATCACCTCTGAGACTAACTGATGTTATGTTGCTCCAAAACCTATATATATTGTTTTAATTGTGCCTTCACATAAGTCACCCATTTCAAGTCCACTAATGCACCCCCATACCATCACGGATGTTGGCTTTTGAGCTATGTGCTGATAACAAGCCGGATAGTCCTTCTTCTCTAGTCTGGTGTACGTGGCGCCCCTGATTCCCAAAAGGAATTTCAAATTTTTATTTGTCAGACCACAGGACAGTTTGCCACTTTGCCTCAGAACATTTTAAATGAGCTCAGGCCCAGAGAAGGCAGCAGTGTTTCTGGGTCTTGTTTAAATATAGTTTTCTTCTTTGCATGGTGGTTTTAACTTGCAATTGTGGACTCAGTGACGTTCAGTGTTCACGAAACACTTTTTGGAAGTGTTCCTGAGCCAATGCAGTGATTTTCACTACTGAATTGTGTCTGTTTTTACTGCAGTGCCGCCCGAAGGCCCGAAGATCACGACCATCCAATAGAGGTTTTTGGTCTTGTCTCTTATGTACAGAGATTTCTCCAAACTCTCTAAATCTTTTAATGATATTATGTACCGTGGATGACGGGATCCCCAAACTTGTTGCACTATTTACCTGCGCAGTCTTTCAGAGTGATTCATTCATTCTTTTCATACCCAGTCATGTTACTGACATGTTGGCAATTAACCAAATTAGTGTTTTTAATCATTACACAGCTTTCCTAGTCTTATGTTTACTGTCACAACTTTTTTTAAATGGGTTGCTGGCATCAAATTCAAAGTGGATGCAATACCATTTCTCATTTTCAACATTTGATATGTTGTCTTTGCATTATTTTCTATTGAATGTAGTTTTAAAATGATTTGCACATCATTGCATTTTCTTTTTCTTTACATTTTAAGAAGCGTCCCTACTTTTTTGGAAACAGGGTTGTAAATCTGATAATATCAAGATCACCCAATCTAGCGTTTTAGTACTTTGAACAGACCTACAATTTCCTATCTACCAGGCTTGTGGTACTTCTACACTGAGATAAGGAAACAGTAAACTATGTGAAAAGTGTATACCTTGATTATACATTGAGACTACATAAGTGCTCTTAAATTCATAGATTTGTCCCTTATGTAAAAAGATATAATATATACAGTATTTATTGGTACTGTAATCAATGGAACAATGAGCCTCTGTTTTTTGGTGCAGGAACCTTTTTAAAATCTCCTTAGTTAAATTGAACTGTCTTGATTGTAGTGCCATTCACCTTTCTTAACCCTTTACTAGGATTAAAATAATCCTGGTTAAAATAATCCTGATTGATGGGATTAAGATAATCCTGATAAAAACCTAAAAACTGTCCTACACACTACTTTTGAGTTTAGAAATATGCTAAAAACGATCCTACTCATTGTCTTTGAGTTTAAAAATGTGCAAAACGTCCTATAATCTCTGAATTAATATCTGATTTGATTACAGAATTGTTATTCCTATCCATTCAATCAGAATCCTGATTGGCTGGCCAAGGTCAAGGATGACTTAGTTTGGAAATATTAAGTTACATTTTCTAAATAGTAATATATGATAGTAGACCAATCAGATAACTTAAAAAATTAAAAAATCCCAGGTCTTTCCAATCACTCTCCTGCTGTTTGCATTACTGTCATGGCACAGCCACAAGCGTCATTGTTTGTACGGACAGGTTGCCAGCAGCTACTGTGGAGGGTGGACATTAGACTGACATGATGATTTGTTGTGTGTGTGGAGCCGGAAGTTTAAATGGGACCGTGTCACTGGACTCTGCACCGCTGGGGTCAGTACCGACAGGGTGTCTCCACCAGTCACCTGACACCCCTCTGGCATGAGCTGTTATTGGGAGAATGTGTGTTTTGGTTTACAAGTGCAAGCATATGTGTGGTGTGTGTATTCGTGTGCAGATGGCTGTAAAGGAACAATGTTATAACCTTTAACCTCCTGTCTCCTCTCTCCCTCACTGTCTGCATTTCTCTCTCCTCCTTTCTCCCACACTGTCTGTATTCCCGTCTCTGTAGGACTTTAAGGAGCAGATGGTTCACCATGTGGCCACGATCCTCCTCATCAGTTTCTCTTGGTGTGTCAACTACATAAGAGCGGGGACACTCATTATGTTTGTGCATGATTCTTCTGACTACCTTTTGGAGGTGCGATCATGACCACTGGACAAACACCATGACATTCGTTATATGAGTTATATGCCATGACCAAATAATACACTACAGTGATAATCTAACACATGGTTACAAAATAATCATGAACATGGCAACATAATAATAGGGTCATTTAATTGGTTATATTATTTAAAACCACTTGGTGTACAGTACCAATCAAAGGTTAGGACACCTACTCATTCAACAGAATTTCTTTGCCGTTAAATTTTTACTGTTTTCCAAATTGTAGAATAATGTAGTAAGTGTGGATATCAAAACAAAACAATAATGTAGTAACCAAACACGTTAAACAAATAAAAATACATTTCATATCGTAGATTCTTCTATGTAGCCAACCTTTGCCTTGATGACAGCTTTGGAGAAGCATCTTGGCAAACATTACAGTTTTTTACCTGGGCTTTGTACTGCTATATCTTCAAATCCAAATACTCCCCATTCACTACCAGAGTGATTTTCATATTATTTGTGTACCAAGTAGTAGACAGAGTGCTGATGTTGGAGAAGTGGAGACAATTAGAAATGTAATACTGTCATCTAGTGGAAGAAATACGACAACTATATTCTAACAACTTTTATCCCTCTGTCTTTTTCTTTGACAGTCAGCCAAGATGTTTAACTATGCTGGATGGAGAAATGCCTGTAACTACATCTTCATCTTCTTCGCTGCGGTCTTCATCTACACTCGGCTCTATATCTTCCCCTTCTAGTAAGAATTGGACACATGAAAACACCGATGCTCTCAGGCTCTCACACCAGTTGTGATTTAGCATCATACACGTATGTCTATTAATCACCTATGGATTGTTACTAATGTCATCCCCCCCCCCCTTCCTATCTCTTTCGCAGCATAATTTATACTACCTACGTTTATCCACTGACCATGTACCCTCCGTTCTTTGGATACTACTTTCTGAATTGCCTCATGATGATTCTGCAGTGTCTCCATATCTTCTGGGCCATCCTGATTCTGCGTATTGCCATCCGGTTCCTGAGCGCCAATGTATGTAGTGCAAGCACACCCAGACCACACTTTGACCAATCCCGTCATTCTTTTTCAACATCTGACTATTGGACACGCACCCTCTGGTTGGACACCGGCTGAAGGCTTATTTGATCATGCAAAATCAGAGCTGTATGTTTATGTAAAACCCTAAAATGCTCGGATTCCCAATTCTTTCCAAAAAATTGGTTACCTTGTTGGCTGCACTTTTTGTCTTGGCTAGCAGTTCACCTGTTGCCTAGCCTTTATGCAAATCGTGTTGTTTAACTTGCTTGCCCAACTGTTGTAGCATCCTGCTGATAACAGATCTCCATTAATTTTAGCTGTCTTATCGAGGTCTGTAATCCTCCGCTTGTTCCCCAAATTCAGAGTTGGCTGGCTGAACTTTCAAGTGGCTTCACTAGCTAGTGAGTGAACAGGACCACAGGTGTTTTTGTTAGCAACCATTTGGCTACCCTCCATTTGGTTGTTTAGCTAGCACAAGAGTTGCTAGCCCTGGCCCAGATTGACCCCATTGCCCTACTGGACCCCATGCACTTGTGAAGATCTAAGAGTGTTTGACTGGTTTAAGTAATATGGTCCTATTTGTAGAATATCAGAGAGCCAGGTGGCGCTGTTACCTGAATGCGTACAAGTGCATAGAGGTTTGGGCTTAGGGGTGAATTTAGGATTAGGTAACTGTTTCTTCAGTGTAGTACTCCCCCATTGAGGCACCGTTTCTTTTACATTCCTTTGTGAAGGACAACGTAGCCCTGCAATTTGTACTAGAGCTACTTGGTTTAAGCACCTAGTCAAGTTTTTCATTCAGCAGTTAGCAGCTCTAGCCTAGCTAATATTGCCAGGGTAATTGTGGGCGTTTTATATCCCAGACATATTTCCATTCACTCTGTACTACATGCCACTGTGTTGAACACATTATAGCGGCTCTCGTCAACCCCATTAGTTGAACATTTTTCGTGGATAGGGCCTTACTTGTTCTAACCATAATACAGATTATGAATTGACCGAATAGATGCTTGCCAGCAGCTAAAGAGGGGTGATGGTGAACCTGTTAATTCTCAACCCGGCCCAGAATTTCTGGAGGCAGTTTGTACTTTGTGTATTATAACAATTGTAAGTATTACTTACAATCTGTCTTGTCTCCCCGGGTTAAACTGGGTAACTTGATGGAATTGCATTTGCCTTTTAATCCTCTTTTAAGCGAACGTGGATCACGATGCTCTGTAAAATGTTTCGCGCAAACTTTGTATGTCTCTTTGGCAAAGTGGCTCCATTTATTCTCACACCAATCGACTCGGGAGAGGCAGTGGTATTTTCCAAATTGCTGAGTTTTTTTTATTTAAACCAAAAGCAGGCAAAACATCGTGGTCAAGATGTGATCAGGCAGAAGTCGATCCAAAGGAAATCCAGAACTTAAACATTTATTTATGAAATACACCGAATAAGACAGCATCATCCTGCACAATGAAATGCTTGTGAAATGGCACACATCAATGTAGTAAGAATTTGGAAAAATATAAAGCAATAATAGTACAAAAAATAGAGCAATAATACATACTAGTATAAGCTAAATCGTAAACCCGGGAGTACTGCTAGGACCATAGACCATTAGAAAGCTGGCACAAACTTGAACTGGCTTAGTATTTGGGTGATTGGGCTCTGGAGGATCTTGGTATCTGGATATGTCCTGGTGATGTGGTTGAGAGATGGCACTGTGAACAGACCTTACAGATATGGCAACGAGTGAAACCTCAAGTCTCCTCTCCTGCGTCCCATTTATCTTTCTTATGACCACGGCATTTTACACGATTAAAAATATTATTCTGATGTCCACTGATAAAAATGGGCCAGCTAGACGAGGCAACCTATATTTCCATAGTTTGTTGTGGTTGAAGTTCACACTCACTTCAATGACATCACTGCTGAAGAACAGAAGCTGTATATGGTGTGTATAGGAAATAGTTTGCCAGCGCCAGTTTGAATTCAGCCAATTCCACCGACTGTTTTGTCAGTGAACAATAAAAAAAAATCTATGCTACCACGACAGATTACTAAATGTAGTTGGGAGTAGTTGTCCGCTTGCAATGGAGCTTTGCGATAGCGTTACGAACCGTTTCCATTCATGAACACCCGGCCTTAAACCCCAGGGAGCAAACAACAATAGTGACGAACTTCCGCCAATTACAGATTGGGACAGAGCAAAATAATGAATTGTTTAAAAAATGACTGTGTATTCAGGAATATTGTTTGGTATGTGGACTTTGCGAAAATTAGAATTTTGGACTAACTATCCATTTAACTGATTGCCTATAGTAAGAATAATATGGGCATTTCACGTGTTATATGGACACTGGACAAACACCCACCAAACCACTGGTTGAAAAGGCTTCAATCAAAGAGGTGCCAAAGTGAGATGTGACCCTTGTTTCCTTCAGAGACATGATGTAAACCAAAGATCTTTATTACTCATCTTGTATGTGAGAGTGAACTTAATATCTTGGAAGACAGATGTACAGTAGAAATGAGAAAGTTTTTTTTTTGTGTTAAAAAGCCCTAAAAATGTCTGGAATGTCTGATTTTGGTGCTGCTTAGGGATAAGTTAGTTTTTGAAATCTTTGTTTCCCTTCATTTTGTATAAGGAAAAGGTGGATGACGAGAGGAGCGACAAAGAAGAGACTGATGAGTCAGGGGATGAATTGGAGGAGAAGGAGGAGGTGAAGAATGGCTTGGTGCAGAACGGGTACGCCATTCACAACAACAACCACCGCAAGACAGAGTGATGAAAACAAGTGCCGGGACAAAATTGACCTCACATCTTTCAGTCAGCAGAGAGAGATGGGAACAGGAAGAGAGTGAGAGGTTGTTGGGGGAAAGCATGGGGGTGGGTCCAAAGGCATTCCAAAAGTCTGAGAACTACAGGTAGAAATGTAACAGTAGATACACTAAACTATTATATGAACAACAAAAACACAAACACACACGCACACAGACACACACACACGCACACAACTCAGCTTAGAAAAGAACTTCTAGTGTGTAAAAATGATGAAAGAAGGAGAGAAAAGTGATAATAATTAAGCGGTGTAATAATATCGAGAGCAAGAGGAAATTGATAATGAAAGTGTGTAATAATATCGAGAGCAAGAGGAAATTGATAATGAAAGTGTGTAATAATATCGAGAGCAAGAGGAAATTGATAATGAAAGTGTGTAATAATATTGAGAACAAGAGGAAATTGATAATGAAGGGGTGTAATAATGATGAGAGGAGGCGAGTGTAATGCTGCTTCTACCACAGCTTCTCTCACTGTACGCATGTGCCTTGACTGCTTTTACCTTTTTAAGTTGCCTTGGTCTTGCTCAGTCTGCCATAAACATGTTTTATCCACGTGCCTTTGTCTAATATCCATGAAAGTCTTCAGAAAAAAGACAGGACACACACACA